>KE508500.1:20764-31202 GCA_000441515.1 Elaeis oleifera | reverse complement strand
CTGAACCACAGTATCCTCAAAATGCCTATCTAGAAGTGATGCATATTCTTTTCTGGTTGTCAACTCTGAGCCTAGAGCACCATTTGTATTAAGACGAAGTTCCAACTTTTGCATACCTAAATGAGTTTGCAAGTGGAAAATGAATCAAGTGCTCATCCTTATAAACACATTTTGCTTCTTCATTTTCCAGGTAACAACATTCCACTAACACTGGTACAATAAGTAGATAGCATAAGTTTGTCAAGTATCTCGAGGAATTCTCAAACAACATAACCATACAATAGGATTATTCTATGGTGACCATCCTCAGAAAAATGACTCCTTTGTACAATGATCACTGTCTTCTATGTTTGTTTCTGTAGAGAGTGCGTAAACCAACTCAACAGCCACTATACCAACAAAGGACATAATCTAGTCTAGTAATGGTCAAATAGATTGATCGTCCCGCACAGGGCAGATATCGACTATCATTCCAAACGTTTCCATCATGTAGCTAAATATGATTGATTATAAAGTGAACAGGAGACACTCAAAAATTCACCCAATTTTTGCTGCATCAAGAAGATCCAGCACATATTTTAATTGAGGAACACCCTGCTTCAACCAACCACATCAATGTCAAATCTCCATCTTTTGCATATAAAAAAATTCTTCTAATCATTATCAAAGCCTTGAATCTCCTCATCAGTCCTTATTAGAGCTGTCAATTTGAATTGGACCCATCGAATTGGCTCGCCCAGCTATATAAATGGGGCGGATTGGGTTCATATTTTAGCAACCCATTTAAAAGCGGGTCAAATAACCTGCCCCATTTGGGTTGGCGGGTCGGGATGGACTGATCCGCCTCTTTATATATATATATATATCGAAATTAGTCAATTACTTACTGACCTCCAAACCTAAATCCCCTTATCCCCTTTCCTTATCCCCTTACCCTTATCCCCTTTCAACGAGAAAGAGAGGAGAGACTGAGAGAGCTGCCGCTGCCACTGCCGCATTCGGATGCCGTCGGCCATCACCTAGTTTCCATCGCCTATGGTGAGTCTCTTCTCTTTTTTTTGGTACAATCCCGACGAGCTCCTCCGCTCCTCGGTGCCCGCATCCGTGGCCCCCGGCCCCCCTCCTCCCCCCACTCCTCGACGAGTACTTCTCGGCCCTCATGAGCTCCTCCGTGCTCTCCGATGCCCGCATTGCGGCCCCCGGCCCTCCTCCTCCCTCTCCCTAGCACCCGCATCCCGAGCCCTCACAAGCTCCTCCATGCTCCCTGGCGCTCGTATCTCGGCCCCCATCCTCCCCCACTCCTCGACGAGCTTCTCCTCTCCAGCACTATGCTACCCCTTCCCCTGCTCCTCGACGAGCTCCTTCGCCCCGGTGCCCGCATCTTGGTCTCCTGCGAGGCCATGACTTCCCTTACGACTTCATGCACCCACCCGACGCCCGTACCCCACCCTAGTCCCCACCCTCCGCACCCTTCCCATGATGTGCCCCCACGGCCACCGCGCTCACACCCCCTCCCCAATCCTTGGTGGGCTCCTCCGCCCTTGCTCCCTCCCAACCCCTCCACCCAGCATGACAGCAAGTCCACCCCATGTCCCCATCCCTCCACTCGGGCTTCCCGCCCCACTGGCACCATCTGCAGAACCCTAACAACTTGATTTTGTGTTATTTTATTATACATGTAACTATTGGAATCTCTTATTTATGTTTTGTTTTGTTCGATTGTTGTCTTAATTGATTTTTTTTTGTTGATTGGTAGATTATCAGCTTGTTTCTCTATTGTGTGGGAATGTGGCTGATTATTTGCATCATGACTAGGTCTATGAGTACAATGAATCAAGTTGTAAATGTCGATAGTGATGAAGTGCCTGAAGTATCCAAATTAGATAGTAAAAATGAAACTGAATCTAAGATTGAGAAATCAAATAAGAGGGTAAGGGAATATTCTGATGTTTGGAATTATTCACAAAAATAGAGAAAGGTAAAGATGGTGTAGAAAGGGTAGCTTGTAATGGATGTGAAAGATAATATAAATGTAGTGGAAAAAATTATGGGACCTCTTTTATGATCCGTCATCTTTCAAAGTGTCCTATAAGAAGTTTCATGATGTAGGCAAATGATAATTGATGCTAATAGAAAACAAGATCTAAAAAAATAGATCAAAAAGTTTCTCATGAATTATGTGCATCTACCATTATTTAACATGATTTGCCCTTTTCATTTATTGAGTATCTTGAGATTAGGGCTTGGGTGAAGTATATCAATCATGATGTTGTTTCTACTTCTAGAAATACTATTTGTAGTGATATTCAGAAAATTTATTTGAGGAAGAAAGAGAAGTTGAAACAACTCTTAGCTAAGATTCTCAATAGAGTTTGCTTGACTTCTGATGTGTGGACTGCATGCACTAGTGAGATTTATATTACTCCGACTGCTCATTATGTTGACGATGGTTGAAAATTGAATAGTAAATTTAAATTTTGCTTATATGCCTCCTCCATACTCGGGGTTGAATTAGCTGTAAAGTTGTATGAATTTTTGAAGGATCGGAGAATTAAGAATAAAATTTTTTTTCTCTGACTCTAGATAATGCCTCTAGTAATAATAATATGCAAGATAATTTGAAAGAGCAGCTTTGTTTGAATGATAGTTTATTGTGTGGTGGTGAGTTTTTTCATGTTGTATTCCCAAAGAGAAAATTAGATCCATAACATCTATGTTAGGGTGTTGTGCTTATATTTTTAACCTCATTGTTTAAGAAGGGTTGAAAGTAGCTAATGATGCTTTGGTTAAGATTAGGGAGTCAGTCAAGTATGTGAAGTATTCGGAGAGTAGGATGTAAAAATTTGATGAATGCATTAAGCGGGTTGGTGGTATTGACACTTCTATTGGCTTATATTTAGATGTGTTTATCCATTGAAATTCTACATATTTGATGTTCAAGAGTGTAATCAAATACAAAAAAATTTTTGCTTCTCTCCAATTGATTGATAAGAACTATAAATTTTGCCCTACATCCCTTGAGGGGACAAGAGGAGAGAAAATATGTGAGTTCCTAGAGCCATTTTATGAGACTACCAACTTAATTTTGGTTCTTCTTATCCTACCTCTAATCTTTATTTCATGCAAGTTTGGAAGATTGAGTACTTGTTGTTAGAAATAAGAGGAATGAAAATATGGTGATAAGTGGAATGTGCAAAAGGATGAAAGGCAAGTTTGATAAATATTGGAGTCAATATAGTGTTGCACTTGCATTTGAGGCTGTTCTTGATCCACGCATCAAACTTATAATGTTAGAGTACTTTTACTTAAAGATTGATGCAAGTAAAGCAAAAGATATGGTGAAGGAGATGAGGACAAAGTTGAACAAGCTTTTGAGCAATATGCCAACTCCACAAATGCACCGGATAGTTCTTCCCAATCTCCATCCATATCACATACATATATGCCAATGTCAAGTGGAGGATTAATTGGAAACAAAAGCAAAAAATACTTGATGTAAGTGTCTCATCTTGTGCTCTTTTTTATTATTTTTTCATATTCACATTTGTTTTATTAGTTATATATCTAACTTATGTTTGTAATTGATGTAGCAAATTAAAATGTTTGAGAGTCAAACTAAAAATGCTAAAAAATCTCAATTGGATCTCTATTTGGAGGAGCTGAAACTTAAGTTTGGATTCTATGAAGAATTGGATGTATTGCACTATTGGAAGAGTCATAAGCATCGGTTTCTAATTCTTTCAATAATAGCATATGATGTTTTAGCTATTCCCATTACTGTTGTTGCATTGAAATCGATCTTTTCCATTGGTGCTTGAGTGCTCAACAAATATAGAAGCAGTATGCTTCCAGAGAAAATGCAGATTTTTTTTGTACTCGCAATTGGTTGTAAGATTTTATTCCTAATGATAAGCTTGTCATGTGCTTTAGATGTTACTTGATTTTTGCTCCCTGCTACTTTTTTTATGGCTGGTTTCTTATTTTGGCTTGTGGTACTTGTAGATGAAGATGATGATTCCGTTATTAAAGTGAAAATATCTCTTTCAAAGAAGGGTTATAATATTATTGAAGAGATAATTGATGAAGAAGAGGAAGAGGATGAAGAATTGAATGATGAGGACCACAATGATGATATGGAGGATAATTTTTTGAGACTTTGATTTGCCTCTAAATTAGTTTGAAAATTAAAACTTTAAGTCTTTTACATTTGAGTTGTATTAAGTATTTAAGTTTGATAATTTTATTTTATGACTCTAAGAATTGAGATGTGAAACTTTGATAGGTTGATTTGAGCTTAAATTGAACATGAAATTCTATTTATATTGCTGTTTATAAGTTTTTTTAAAAAAAAATTGATGGGTTGGTCCGTTTAACCTGTGGCCTATAGCGGGTCAGGTCGGGTCGGGTTAGGGTTTTCCCAATCCGTCAGTTAAATGGACCAGTCCGTCCCGACCCGTTTAGAGGCAGGTTGGGGCAGGTCAGCCCATCTTCACAGCTCTAGTCCTTATCAACTAGGGATGGCATCGGACCGGATTCGGAATAAGTTTCTAACTATCCAAATCCAAACCTAAATACCCAGTAATCTATTCAAACCCAGTCCAAACACTATCGAGATTGGATTTTTTTTGCCCAAACACGTCTCTATCGGGCATCAGCTAATTCGAATTTATTCGGTCCAAATCCAATTGAGTCACATTGAGCATTTTTTTCATTTCTATCAATTTTAAAGTTATACCATCATTCTACAAATCATACCTTTCTTAAATAATAAAATTCAATAACACTTAGTTTCATGTTCAATCAAAATAAAATTCAAACTACCTTAAGCGAATAAAATTCAACAATACTTAATGCAACAACACTCAGTTCTACATTCAATTTAAATAAAATTCAAACATAATACAACTTTAATAGATCAAGACATTAAACACTAACACTTAGTTTCAATATCTGTGAAGGGAAAGTGGGAAAGGGAGAAAGGGGGCAATTCAAATTGCAAAATTAAAAATTCAAACTCAAATTTAAATTAGAGCAGATATAGTGATCATGTTGGCATATCTAATGATTGTATGAATTAAACCTGCTATCAATAATCGATATTTAAAATTCAAATTTAAATTTCAAATACACCAAAAATGGTAATCATATTGGTGTATCTTGTGATTGCATGAATATTTTTTAATCTTTGTTTGGCTAGAATATTTTTCATCAATAAATTAAAATTTAGTAAGTAATAGGTCATAATTGATAAATATATTTACTATAATATATATATATATATATTAAAATATTAAAATAGTTCGGATCGGATTCGGATCAGGTATCAGGTCGGGTGCATAATTAACCAATCCCGGTCCAAACTCAAAATTAAGCATTCGGATTTAACCTAAACCCAATCAACGCGTTGACTATCCGACCCCATCGGGTTGGATCGGATTAGGTATCTGTGGGTTTAGATTTTGTTACCATCCCTATTATCAACATTGCATCATCAATGAATTTTTGAAAAAATTGTAATTTTCAAATATCCTCTCTTATCCAAGATTATGTAGTAAATATGACTATTAAGATAACTATAGTTGTTTTTGCTAATCTAAAACAATCGAACAAATCTTTCAAAAAACTTTCAAGATCAAAGTAGTTCTGCTTTGTTTGCATACTCCATCGTAACCTCCTTGAAGTTTTAAGCCCAATGAGGACACATATAAACTGCTTCTTTAAGGACTCCATGGAAGAAATATACCTAAATCCAGTTAATTCATTCCAAGTTCATATCGACAGCTGTTCGAAAGAATGATGTTTAGTTGATTTTTCAACAAGTGAAAACATCTCAGAAAAATCAACTCCATGGAGTTGAGAATTACCTTTTGCAGCCAGCCTTGGTTTATATGCCTTACAATGCAACTACCAAGCTTCAAGTTCAATGCCAACAAACATATGCACCCATAGGCTTGTTCCTATGGAAAGGCTGACAAATTCGAGCGTCAAATCTTTCTAGTGCCACCATTTCAACTCCATTTGCTGAACTTGGATTACGCTTCTGCTCTATCTCACATTTTGTATGACCGGAACTTGATATAAAGAAGTGAACATGACAAAGGGCTAACAAATGTGATGCTCTAACTCAACTTTCTTGCCATGTAGCTCAAACCACATTGGTCTATGCATTAACTTATTGGTACAAAATCTTATCAATTTGATCATAGCATAATTTTCTTACAGAAGTTAATATTGAGAAGGTGAAAGGTTAAGTGTGGGTAATTTAAATTTTCACATTGTTTAATAACAAATAATAAAAGGATAATTATACATGCTATCTACTAGGATAAGAACAATATATGACACCTAATACTTCAGCACAATCTTAATTTTTATAGCATGATCAAGATGCCTGGAGACACCATACAGGCTAGTGGAGAATCACCAAAATAAATCTGAGTCCCAAAACATGTCTTCTCCAGGAAAGAGGGAGTCTTCCCTTTATCAATCTTCAAGATAACTATATTCATGCAACCGCTCATACAGGATAGTAGTAACTTCATTTACAGAAACTTTTGCTTGTAGACTTTAATATCCAATATGAACAAACAAAAAAAGTAAATAGAAAACTAATCCCAATCAGGTGTAAGATTGTTCCTAGGCTTCAAGAAAGCTGCTTCGGCAGCTTTAATATGTTGTTATTAATCATGCCATATGGGCCTAAGGATTTCAAATTACAGGTCTCTAAATTGTCGATTGTTAATGAATCGAGAATATATTATTAAAATTAGAGCTATTTCTACTCTCATCGAAACTTCTTCAACAAACATGTTGAACATAAAATAAGAACTAAAAGTGAGGACTCCTTAATAAACCCAATTTTCTCATCGAGCAAGATATCCACATCAATTTCATGCTGATCCACTGAATCTAATGCTGGCTGAATCATCAAGATAAACCAACAAAGATTCATGAAAGCAGAGCAACAATTGGGTCCATAATGTCTTACAATTAATGAAGTCTATAGTCAAATCAGATCCAGGGATAGTTGCATTCAGCTAGGGAGTTCCAGAAGCCAATTTGTATTTATAAGAACAACCCATGTCGTACATGATGGTTGAAAGACAACTAATATGAATTTGAGTTAAATGGTCCGAAAATGTAAGGGAAGAATTGATGGAAGCCTAAATGGAAGAGATAATAATGGATTTCACAAAGCTGCCTTTTATAGGCAAGTTATACCATATAGGAGCAAATGGCAGCATAAAGTTCATTTAAGCCAACAAAATATCCAAACAAGCCTTGTTGGTTATCTTGTATGGTTGTGGTATTAGCTGGCAATGTAAGAACTGAAAAGAAACCAACTAAATATAAAGCATGATCACCATATAATACCGTGTTTCTTCAAAAAACATCAATGATTGATTTAGTGCTTGAGCGAGGCTAAGCTCTATGAATTATCTATAAGCAAGTTACCCAACCATAAAAGAGAGTCCAGTATACTTCGAAAAAGAGATTAACAACATCCCATATTTTCATGCATTGTCAGTTTGTTGCAGAGAGGTTAAAGGATAAGTACCACCTAAACGGTCCTCACTCCTCGAGTTACCACTGCAAGAGCACAACCATGACTAAGATGCAGCCAGCATGGGAAGTGTTGCAACAATAGAAGTTTGTAACATCTGGTACATTGGAGACCTGCTGCTCTGTAGCCCATGTATCAGCATATCTACAATACATTTACGAGCTTTGACTAAGCTGACCAAACTCCGAAGAATTCCATTTGGGAGAAGAAGCCAGTTCTAGCTCCCTGGATGACGGTTCCTCATCTTTATCCTCCTCATAATCACCATCACCAGCGATAAATTCATTGTGGTTTGCCAGCTTCGGTTGAACAGATCAACACTCCGAAGCATTTTGTTTGGGAGAAGAAACAAGTTCCAACTCCGTAGATGTAGGTTCCTCATCTTCATCCTCCTCAGAATAACCATCACCAGTGATAAATACGCTGTGGTGGTGAACAACCATATCGTTCACCTGCCTCACAAACTGCCCTCGAACTCTTCGCCTTTTTTCAGCAAGATGCTTTCGATTGACATGCCTAATTTCTTGTTGAAACATCTGTCCTTCTTTTCCTCCGGAACTTGATAAGTGATGCAGCTCTTCTTTTGGTTCAACTAGATTTCACTTCAGGTGTAGATGACCTTGCCATTGATGACATATGTGTGGTGGAGGTGCCTAACCTGATTGCAAATTTAACCCAACTGGATGATACGAAAATGATTGCAAATTTAACCCTGAGGAAGAACATTATACTGAGGCAGCAAGGGCGGTGCGGTATGTGCTTGCACATTGTTCAAACCATCCTGAAATATTTGCATAGATTGGGGTATCATATTCTGTTCCATCATCCCTCGATAATAAAATGGTAAATAAAAGATCAGTAATTCTTTATGTACCACATATGCGGTGCAATAAAATTAATATAAAACACACCATCCAATCAATTGAAATACGTAATACATTTAATAATGAAATAAATATTTAATATCACTCCATTCTTTTTTTAATTTTAATGATGAAAATGCAGTTCCCTCCGTAGAATAAAAAAATAATATTATTACTAGGAATAGATTTATGTATATCCAAGGGGTGTCCAAGGACACCCCTCGACTTTAAAAAAATACATATATATGATCTATATATACATATATTTTTATATGTGGATATCTCTTTTTTAATGTAAGAGCATCCTTAGTTTCCACTTCAGAGGTTTGAAGCCCACTAGGCTAGTAGGCCACCGGCAGGTCTACCAACCAAAGCGGACATTTTTTTTTTTTTTAAAACCCAAGCACCTAATTCATTAATATATGGGACTGGGACACCATTAAAAAGGATACTCCTAGTTAGCTGGAGAACCATGTTTGAAACCCACTAAGCTGACTAGCGAACAACCTCAGATCTCTCCAACTTTTTTTCTACCAACCAAAGCCGGCTTTATTTTTAACCCAAATACCTAATTAATGAATGAACCCTCCCTCCCCCCCTCTCTCTCACGAGCGACGAATAGACAAGTGCGACCGTCGACCTTTCTTTTTTTAAAAAAAAATCTATATGCTTACCGTCTAATTAATGAATCAAGTCTCAAGTCTCAAGTCTCAACCCTCTTACTTCTTCTCTCTCATCATCTCACGAACGACGAATAGAAGTAGACACAGCTCGACAGTTGCCACCTCTATCCTCCGGCCTCTCTCGCTTTCTTGTATACTCGTTGTAGTTGGATAAATAGATTATTCTACTATTTTATATCAATTAGAATCAGATATTTTCTCGATCATATTAATGTTATCTAATATTTATTTATCTATTGGCTAGAATTTTAATACGGTTATATGTAATCTTCTATGAAAAATCTGATTTTGTGGTTTAGTTGATTAATTAATTGATGTTTAATTGAATAGTTAATTGGTGTTTATTTAAATAATTAAATTATAGAGAAATGCTTTAAACAAAATCCCATTATCACAAAGCTCATCTCAATGCCAAGATGGAGCAAGTGGAAGTGGTTCTAATCCTAGTCCTCAACATATTCCGGTGAAATTGAAATTGATTTTGAAAATCTTCTTATTGATCTAGCGAAGAGAAAAAGAATTTCTGATTATCATCCTAATAAGCGAGATGAAGTTAGAAGGAGATACCTATAGAAAGGTTCTTATCAACCTCAAAATCATGCTTTTCCATAAAAATCAATTGGAGAAAATTGCATAGATTTAATCCAAATTGGTTTGATCAATATTCAAATTGGTTGGAATATGGTATTAAAAAATGCAGCTTTTTGTTTATGTTGCTACTTATTTAAACCTGAAGGAAAAAAGGTGAGGCATATGTTTTATTTGGATGGGTTTTTACATTGAATAAAAAGATATGTTGGATTTTCATATTGATTTATGTAACAGTTCTCATAATCAAGCCATTAAAAAATATGAAGATTTAATGAAAGAGTAGCAATCTATCTAAGTGGCTATCCATAAACAATCAGAGCAAGTTAAGAATGAATATCAACTGAGATTGTATATTTCAACTGCGTGTGCAAAATTTTTATTACATCAAGGAATGCTTTTTCATAGTAATGATGAATCAGAACATTCAAATAATAGAAAAAAATTTTTGAACTTGTGAAACTTGCTGTCAAATTGAATATGGATATAGATGCTGTTGTATTGAAAAATGCCCCGGATAATTAACAAATGATAGCCCCTAGTATCTAAAAAGACCTTGCAAATGTAGTTGCAAAAGAGACAATTAATTTGATCACTGAGGATCTTAGAATAATTTATTTGGGATATTGGTTGATGAATCTAGTAATATATCTGAAAAAAATAAATGGTAGTTGTGATACGTTATATTGATAAAATAAAATTATCAAAAAATATTTATTGGCATTGTACATATTGCTAAT
>KE508500.1:0-16840 GCA_000441515.1 Elaeis oleifera | reverse complement strand
TATATAAATAGTAAATTAACTTATAATTTAATTTAAATGGTTAATTAATTTTATACAAATAGTTAACTAAAAAAATAAATATAAATAAAAAATAGAAGATAATTTTAATTATTTATTTATAATTATAAAATTATATATTAATTTAAATAATTAACAATAAATTTAAGATAAATTATAAAATATCCTTTCAACTTTAGTCCAATTTTACTTATATTCTCTCGACTTTAAAAAGTGTCTAACTAGTCTTTTGATTTTTTGAGATATTCGCAAATGACCTTACTGTTATTTTCATTGTCACATGACTACACATGATACTGTCACTTTATAAATTACTAACCACTTTTCCTCACCTCCTCTCTCCTCTCCATTACTTCCCTTCTCCACCATCATTGCTATCCCTCCTTCTGCCTCTTCCTCATCCTTTACTTCCCTTCCTCTTCACCTCTTTCTCCTCTCTGTCATCATCCTCCTCCAAGCCCACTTATGAGCCATCCTTCTTTGTCCATTCCTTGTTGACGACTTCTCCTTCCTTCTTCTTTCTTCTCATTCACTTCTCTTCTTTTCCTCCTCCTCTAAGCCTATTCATGAGCTCTCCCCCTCCATGGGACTCCCTCCACCTCCGCTTTTTCTCGCTAATGACCCTCCTTCCCCTTCCTCCTCTTTCTCCTCATCTCCTCTTTCTCGTCTTCTTCCTCCTCCAATCTCGCTCATAAGAACTCTCTCTTTACGGTGGCTCTCTCCACCTCCATCTATTCCTCTCCTTCCTCCTCATGTACTTCTCCTCCTCGTCCTCCTCCTCTTCCAAACCCACGCATGAACCCTCCCTCTCTTTAGTGGCTCTCTCTACCTCCATCTCTTCTGACAATCCCTCCTTCCCTTCCTCTTCCACATGACCCCCTTGTCCTTCTCATCATCCACCTCCTTTAAGCCTGCTCATGAGTCCTTTCTCTCCATGATGGCTCTCTTTATCTTCATTCTTCTCGCTAGCAACCCTCCTTCCCCCTTCTCCCCTTCCTCCTCTCCCCTACCCCTCCTCGTGCTCTTCCTCCAATCCCACCCATCAAGCCTCTAATGCCATCTTCTCCCTCCATACCAACTTCCATGATCTTGCCCTCTCCCACCTCCATCCTTCCTTACCAGCGACCCTCCTATATAAGTAAATATATTTCGTTCATTAAATAACAACTAACATCATTTGTTGGTAAGTGAATGATATGATTATGTTGGAACATAACGAAAATTCGAAGAACAGGTTTAACACTTTTTAAAATCAAAGAAAAAAAGTATAAACGAAATCAAACTAAAATGAGTGGATGTTCATGTAATTTACCTTAAAATTTAATAGTATAAAATTGATTATATAAATATAATATATAATACAAACACACACAAAGTGGATGAAAAATTGAAGTATTATAATTTAATTAAAAAATTAATGAGGAATAATATTATTAATACAGAAATCCAATCCTCACATGCTCCATCATTCTTCTTGTATCCTCTCAATTTGAGAAGATGCAAATTGATGATCCTAGGTGAATGAGCAATCTCTCGTTTTCATACTTTTTAAAACTTTTGAACCAAGCAATGGACTAAAGTCATCCACCCTTTCAACTCCATCCATCTTCTCTCTCATGATCCGATTAAAATATGATTGTGTTGTGACATTTATGTCCACTCACCGACAAGAAAATTAGCCCTAATAACACCATAAAGCATCAAAATGAAAATAAAAAATAATAAAGGGAAAATTGAGGCGGCATCATAACAACAATATATTGGTTGGAGAAGATTCAGTTCAGTAGTTGAATTTGAGGGAGTCATTGTAGATTTACCCATGCAAGATCTCAACTTGGCTAATGGAGAAGCATCAAGCCCGGAAAAACAATTTAATGATCTGATCTAATCCTTGTATACGTCATGTGGACATGCAGGTCACGTGTGATTATTAAGTATATAGATTGGATAGATAAGACGGTTACAAAATGGCCGGAGACCTGAAAATATCAAGAGGATTTGGCCAGCTTGCAGAGGGATACCCCTGTAGCCGACAACATGGGAAAAGATTTGCAGAAAAGAAAAAAAAGGAATGCTTGTGAATGTAATGGAGTGCTCAGATGCACTTGCTTCATAATAAGTATGACTCAACAACAGTTCGTCCAAACTTCTCTTGGACATCCTTGGGAGTTTCAATCTGCATGGCAAAGATGAGATCAAGCAACATGAAGTTGTGGACATGATAACCAGTTGCAAGAAGGAAAATTGGTGAGATTAGAGTCAGGAATATTCAACTTACAGCATTCAGTGCTTTGAAAAGAGCCTTCATGACATTTAGCGGGTTCCTTGAGCCAATGATCTGCAAGAAACTGAGCATTAATGCCGTCTGCAATCGAAAAGAACAGGAACACAAGTTTTCATTAGCAGCAGTGAACCTTTGACTTGACATTGCTGAAACCAGCCAACCGTAGGACAGTTTCAACAGTTTTGCTTGCTGCTGACATCCCACTCCTCATTGGACCAGGCCAGAGGTATACCTAACAGCAGCGTCAACAAAGGGATGAACTTAAACATCAAACCTGACTGACAGACAATAAATTGAATAAGAAACAGGGCAGATGTGCACCTTGGTTTCTCATATGTCATATGGATTGCATGAGCAATAGTATGCCCTTCATATCGTTCAATGTAATGAAGATTCTGGAAGCATTTCTCATATGCCTGAGGATTAGAAGGAAAACAGAAATCAGGGTTCTCATCTGTAACCATAACAGACCAAATGGCAAAAGCCCTTCGCATACGCCCATATGAAAAGAGATCTTAAGTTTATCAATATTTCAATACTGTTGAGGGGGGGTGGGGGATGGGGGGAGTACAAAGAGGCGCGCACACATGAATTTTCCATTACATATGCCAAGTAGCAATCCATGTTAGAGTTCAAGTACTACCTGGATTCTTGAGATAGATTTATGATTCAGGTTAAGTGAATGCATTTAATGGCACCAACTATACAAGCAGCTTGAGTCATCACCCTATACCCAGAAGTCTCTATTGTTTTCTTTGTTTGTTAAGCCTTGTTGGGACTTCCTAAATCAAACTGCAATCGTAGTTTATCAACCAATTATGACATCTCTTCTTCCCCGCTTGATGAAAGTGCCTACTATATAAAGGCGGATGCTTAAAATCTTGATTAAAAGGTAGGTGGAATCATTTGGCCCATGCCTCATATCTGTTCTTTTCTTCTTTCACAATATGGGCATAAACTGCAGTGGTGATAAAGTTTGTGAGTTCTAATGCATCCACATAGGGAGTTGATTACAGACTGCAATAAATGTAGAGGGTGATATTTATTGAGTTCAAGTTTACACATCCGCCACAGCCTAGTTTCAATTGCTTGCCAGAAGTGCATGTGACATCGCATTATGAAGATTATGGTTTTTGTTTGCACATGGTAAACCTGTCTAAAACCAATTTACTAATATAGATCTGAGTTTCTTTTCTCACTCATGAATAATATAAGTTGGGTCTGAATATCTCCCATTCCACACATGCATTTGCATGTAAATATTCACTAGTTTATGAATGAAATAAAGAAAATAGGGTCCAGCAACAATCAAAGTGATCCAGTGTAAGCTTTGCTACTAGACAATATAGAGCAGCAATTGAGCACAGGACAGCCACTAAAACAAGATAGAGGATGAGTGAAATTGAAGTGTTCTGATTTAAGGTTTTATGCATGCCATGAAAAAGCACAAAATACCTTATTGCAAAGAAACAAGCTAACATGTTAAACAAGCAAAAACTCAGTTCTATTAACATATATGCGTTCAAATTTTATAACTATATAAATCTAGAAAGACTTCAAACTCATACCCTTTGAATAGCAATCTTAGCCGTTGGAGCTTTGGCTTTAGCAAAACCCACAACTCCATGGTAGTTTCCAGTAGCAAGCAATGCAGTGTACTTCACCACTTGCCCTCCCTGAAATAGAAATGAATAAGAAACATAACAAAGAAATGAATCACCTCTAGTCAAAGAGGGAAGTGAAAGAGAAATCACCTTTGTAACTTTACACGTCCGATTTACATCAATTACCTTCACATCAAAGCCCTGTATTGATTGGTAAAAAAATTGACTTGTATATCAAGACAAGGTATAACTTGCAGAGTTGCCAGCAATAAAAAAAAAGAAAGAAAAGAAAAAGGGACAGATTGAAGTACAAACTACAACTGTATCTTTTCAGGAAACTATTTGTAAGACCATATGCTACAAATAACATGTATAAGAGGATAAACATGTAACAATTTCCGTTTTGCTTATTAATGATGAGTATCAATGTAAGAAGAGAGACTTAGATCTTTTGAGCAAAATTCAGAATGCAATGTATATATCATTGCGAAGACATAATATGGCATAATACACACCACCTTTGTATGTCCATATCTACTCATTATGAATGTCAGAACAGGCACGTGGCACAGATTTGATTTGCATGGGGAGGAAATAAAATAGTGATTGGACTTCACAGGGATGATGCCAATAAATCACCTTTGACCATCAAGAAGAGTTTACGTCACTCAAAAAGATGTAATTATTCATGTGAGTTATTAAAATTTGGTGGATCAATGGAGGGTAAGGGATATGGGGGGCACTTGACATGGCTAGGTTGATAAAGAAGTATACATGAAAAAGATAACATAGAGAAAGCCTGTAAAGATAAATAAATGCTCTCATGAAAGGATCCTTCCCCTCATTATATTGTTTGCAAAGGCTTAGCTGGTGGATCCAAAGGAACTCCAATGAAACAGCTTCAAATCTGCTCCATGGCTATCCTCACAATACAAAATTTTACCACAAAAGGCATGCTAGTTCATGATATCAAAAAATTCCATTAGTGCCCCAGGTATGTGGCCAATAAATCGAAACTATTTGAGGGTGTCTATCCTGAGTTCTTAAGCAAAAGCTTTTCAAAAGTGAATTTTACTCCAAGGGTTCCCATCAGAAAGGACTATTAATCAAAAGTCACTAAAATTTGGACAGAAATAACGAATGCCAAAACCAAGTCCTAACTGAGCATCGAGTTCTTAGCAACTCCCGTACAAGCTAGTATGTTGGGGGCCAGTATGCCCCAAGAATGGCCAAACCAGGCTGGAACAGATTCCGAACTGCAGAAACAGAGAGGTACCACCTGGTATTGCTAGGGATGGGCTGTTAAAGTGTGGTTTTGCTTGTTCTCCACCATTTCAACATGGCGACGAGAATCAAGAGAGTGGCGGAGGTGCTTAAACTGGATTTCGCACAATTAGAAATCCAATCTAGCAATTTTATGGCAGCCCAAGTTTCTAGCTTGGTTAATGTCTCTCTCCATCCTTTTTAAATCTTTCCAAGGCCGAGATTAGACCATGGTAAGATTAAAACATGATCCCTTTTGCTCAACAGTATCATACATGTACTTTCTTTGCTCCCTAGTCAAATCAGTACTAATAGTAGACTCTTTCATATAGAATGTTGGTAATCTTCAGCATCATCATTAATTCAATGATATCCAACAATTTAATTGCATTTTAATTATCAAGTTTAACATAAATATGTTTTGAATGCATTTCTTAATTTTGAGTTAGGTGACATTATGTAATAAACTAGTAATACAAAAAGTTTAGCACATATCAAATAGGATGACCATGGAGAGGGGAGAGGAAGACAATTTGGAGGCCGCCACAATTGTCCGTACCAAAGGCATATCGGCTGTATCAAAGCATGCTGGTTGATACCCTTTATCAAGACAATTCACAGTATGATGCATATGTATGGGCTACATCCATACAATATTAATGCTTAAATTTGAATCCTTGGCACATTAATGATACCAATTTTGGGGCTCCTGATGCCCTATACCAACCCATGGTACAACTGTTGTCTCAACTCCAACCATGTAACATGTGTAGATAATGAGGTGCCATACCAACCCAACTTGTACCAATGAGTTACTGGAACAGGGTACCTGGTCCTGTACCAAGACTGAAAACATTGATGTAAACCACTCAATATTAGCTTAGCTTAGAACTTAGATGTCCCATTTGATAGGCCAAAAAGGGTCAGCCTGCAATAATCCTCCATTAGTGGAAGAACTCATACTCAAGCTTTTAGTTCTTATAACAATCCTTTCAGCCTTTTCTTGCACAAACCAAGCAGCTTTAGTTGGCAACTTGTTCACCACTTCATGGGCAAGGACATAACAGTCAACCACTCTTTGACCAATAAAAGATTCAAGTTGCATGCCACAAGGAATTGGAGAGGATGCAAGCCAGAAGTTGACATGAGAGCAGATAACTTATTTGTGGTCATATAGATCTAATCAAAATTTACAACGAAAAATGCATGTGTCCCAAATTTCAATTGTCCAATGGAATGATCAATTTCTTGTATTGCTTTTTAGCATGCACAACAAGGATCCTTTCTTTGTGCAAATTACCATTACAATGTTTTTTCTATATATTGACTTGCCCTTCAATTGTACTCAGCTACTATATACCTTGTGGTACTTTTTTTGATCTTTGGATGGATTTCTTCATTTAATGCTCCTGTTCTTTCAACCAAAGTCTTTGTGTCATCAGTACTATGTTGTTTACAGGGAAGAAGCAATAGATTTAGATCACAGTATGATTTGTTTCATTCAAAGAAAATTTTAAATCTATTAGACAAAGAATTATAAGAGTCAGCTTGGTGCAATATATGCTGCAGACAATCACCAGATTTCAGTAATTTCCCAAGACTTTCATTAATCTTCAATTTGCTCAACTGCTTCTTTATGGTAAACTATTTCCATTTCTTAACTATGGTTAGACACCTTATTATAGCATATTGTATAGCACAGTTGAGTAGCTTAACCCATGAAATGTTGGGACTCCTATTGCTTTGTATTTTGTAGAATAACCGTGTACGGATGAATGGAAAGATTTTGGGAAACGTGAAGGAGAAATTTATGCAATCAAGTACTCTAAACCATATGTAGTTCATCTATACAACCAAGCCTTCCAATTATAAATCTAATAACCTAACAGAGAGGAAAAGGGGATGAGTTAAGTATGTATTTGAAATTGACGAATAAAAATTTCCTAAACATATCATTTACACCACCTTCCATATAATCTTATTCAACAATTTAAGTCCTGGGGGGAGGGGGGCAGTCCTGGCCGTCCCATCCTGTTCTTTTGGGATTCCGACACCAGAGATAGGTGCGGGACCCCGAGACCCACTTCCGACCTCGGTCTCGGCCGTCCGTCTTCATCCCGACTGGATCAGAAGCCGGCATAGCCATCCTGGTCGTGCCTTTTTTTTTGGCCAAATGTCGATGCCAGTGATGCTTCGAATGGGCCATTCGTCGCCGGAGGGAGAAGAATGAAGGTGAAGGGATACTAACCTCTTCCTTTTTTTGCTGACGAGTTGGCATTGGCATCATTGCCGGAGGGAGCACAATCTTCTCCCTTGATTCCGCTTTTCAAGAGGAAATCATGTCGAGAGGGAGGACAACTTAGGAAGGGAAGGGAGGAGAGAGAGGAGCAAGGAGGGAGGCCGTCGGATTTCCGACAAAGAGCCAAGCCAACCGAGAGGCCAGAGAGGGAGAAGGGAGGAGATAGGACCGGAGGCGGTGGCCGAAAGAAGGAATAGGGCCTTCGGGCTCTCGCGAGGCCGTTCAGGATTTAGGGCAAATCCCAGAGCATATGCACGGTGGATAACGTGCAATCAGGAATAGGAGAAAATCATAAGGTAGTGTGGTGTGTTAACAGGCATGGGATTTGATGCGGTCCAATTGTACCAAATGCGTGCAACAGGGAGGCCACACCAAAGGCCTCATTCTCATCTTACAAAAAAAAGGCTTGTCCTCATGCCCATGACTCCATTTCGCGCCAGCACACCGGACTAATTTTATTATGCCCATGACTTTGCTTGATCTTCATGCCCTACACTCAATTGTGATATTTTTCTCGGCATATGAATAATTATATATATAAAAGAGTGTCCCAAGCATATACCGGGATGCCCAATCGGGGATCCCGTTCCGGACAAAAATCGGGACGCTCCTGCCCCACGGGATTAAAACTTGATCTTATTACCCTACAAAAAAAGGACATAGATAAGTATGCCCCTAATAGGATTACAGCAAAGCAAATAAAGTGGAACCACACCTTTCAAAGTGTCATGCATTTGCTGAATACCCTGACTACTAGATCATAAAAGATTAATAGGACCTGTATCAGCTATGAATCAAACTGGAAGGCATGAAGAGCTCCGGGTAAAAGGTCAATATGAGTTGATATGAAAGGGATGGTGTTTTAAGATTATAAAAGGTCATACATCAAGAAAATAAATTGAAAGAGAGCCATTTGAAAAGGTTCTGACATTTTAAGTGCATATTAGGTATGGCCTTTCAATAAGGCACTCATTATAAGGACAGAACAGAAAATATTAATGTAAAATTATTCAGAAATGATAAAGGCCAAGTAGGACGCATATAGTCAAGCAAATTTATGGATGGGGATGCAAGCAGACAAGAAGACAGATAGCATCCAGATGTACATATGAAAGTTCTTGACGTAAAAATCATGAGATGACTTCTTGATGTTAAAAAAAAATCTTATATTTATAATAATCCTTTATAAAGCCCACATGTGAAATTAATGATTGTCCTTAATAGTTGGAAACATCAACACGTTCAGTTTGATGCACTACATTACTTTATCAAGGTGAGAAGTTTTGAATAATCTGTAAGTACGATACTGCAACTCCACGACTAACATGAATTCCAACTAATAACACTATAAGGATAAATCAACTAGAAAATGACTAAGGACATGTTGGTTGGGTAAAAGTGGAGGAAGTTGAAGTTGCCCACTTCAGGCACTTCGGAGTTCGGACCCTCCCCATCCAAAGCCACTAAAGTGGGCTTATATTTATAACCCACTGCACTGGGTAGAAGCCTCACTTCCAACTGAACTACATTTCAGCGGTCACTTCAGGCAACCAACAGCTTAAAGTGCTCAGTTCTGGAAAACTCCACTTCAGTAGACCCACTTTCTAGAAATCAAACATGCCTAAACGCAATAGAATATTAATGCCCGAAAGTGAGGACATGGTGATTTTGCATAATTTATAACAGGTTGATAGCACTTTATGCTTTTAAATGGACATGATAGAAATTTGGTGATTTGAGATATCTTTGAATGTTCATTTCTTTCCTTACAATCGGTGAAAGATTATTTCAGAAAAAGATAACAACAGCTCTAAGAAGATAATAGAAATATAGGTGATCAAGAAAATAAAAGGGCATATATGGCCAAATGGCAATGCTAAAAGAAATGATTAAATACAAAATTAATGAAATGGTTGCTCCATTTACGTAAAAGGGATTTAAATTTTACTAGTTCCAAATTTTGCATATGAGGCAGAAATTTTATATCCTCCTTAAGTCAAGAATCAACCTATCAATAACTTCATGAAACCCTGTACTTCCAAAAGTCTCATTGGATCCCATGAAAATTAAATGCCATTTATTTAGCAGCTTAATCATTTGCTGGCTGGTCCCAGGAAACAGCCAACTCTCAACACCTTCAGCAGATCAAATAGGTAAATGGGCACCAAAAAAGGTCTCATAAAAAATCAAGACTGAACAAAAGGTTTGTCTTTGTCTCCCCACTTCCATATATATCACATCCCTCTCCAAAACAACTTAATCATGAATAAGACACTGACACAGAGATATTGATCAAACAAATGCCTGAATTTTCTGAGCCACCAGTTGGTTCCTTACTTCTTCTATGCCATTTATCTTCCATCCAAAGAATAGATTAGAATGGTCTAACAACAGGGTGTTCCAATGTTCCCCAAGCATGGCCAAGAAATTTCCCTATTCCTGACAACCTTTTCCTCCTTTGTAGAGTAGATAGTAGGAGCCTCACAATATCCTTTTTTCATAATCCCAGATCAACTGTTCATAAGTATCTATAATTGAGTCATCAAGATGCTCAGTTCTGTGAAGCTAATCTATTTTAACAAGCATAGGCAGCACAGACAAGGAAAGAGAGTATGCCACTGAAAAGTAAAGAGAGAATTTACAATCACTTCCACCCTAAAGTTAGACACATGAAGCAACCATCTTCTAATCATTTAAGGATATAGATGCAAATCTAGTTCCTAGAATAAATTTAGGAAAGCATATTGATCAGTTACAGCACATAACTTTTATGCGCAGCTTATCTGCAACTATAGGCCATCAGACTGATTCTAAATATCCATATGAGCTTTTTAAGTAATTTAAAATAAAGGGAACAACGATAAGGGCATAATACAAATATACAGAAAGCATACTTCTCAGAAGCTAAATAACTATTTTGCTTGTGATGTAAGCTTCGTAAAGATGCCAGCACTTACTTTTTGATAGAGAGGTCTTCTTTCTTTTCTGTCAAAGAATTTCTCTCCTCTACCAGCTCTTTGATTTCCTCCTCCAGAACCCTGCCTTTCTTTCCAAATATATGATCCAGTTCTGCTAGCTTCTCCTCAATCCTTTTCTCAATGGCATTGAGTTTCTCCAATAGTAAATCATCCTTCTCTTTTGTTTCAGAGAAATCTTCATCATCTTCCTCAAGACTAGCTCCTTGAATCATTCCTTTCCTTTCAAATCCAGCATTATCCACCAGATCATCAGGAGAACCAACTTGCTGATGTTGGATAACTCCAAAATTTGCAGGATTGTTTGGGTCATAGGCCTCCTTGCACTCCATCAACCTCACAGCTCGATTGAGCTTCTGTAGCAGAATAAATCTGTCCTTTGTTTCAGTGGTTTCCTTCAAGCGATTCATCAAATCACCAATAACCTTGTACTCCAGTGGCAGTCTCAAATGTCGCTGCTCAAATTTGTCAATTTTCGTCATCCATTTATGAGCTTCATCAAGAGTTTCTGTTACATAATTACAAACATGTAAATGAGTTACCACCAAGCAAATATCAGAGAAGATGTAGCCAATTTTACTACAGGGTGCAAAATTCACTAGCTATGCCTGATGAGAGAACAAATGAGGGAAGGCAACTCAAGTCATGGAGATATATTAATATCAGTATAAAAATGTGGGATGCTTGCATCTCATTTAACAATGATGCAAACCAGGAACATTCGGAAAAGAGTAATATAAAGTTATAAATACCTTGTCTACTAAATGCTTCACCTTAGACATGTTCTACATGTATTATTAAACCCATTAAATTCCAATTAACATTGAACATTCTCACAAAAAAGAATGCTGATGAACAGTTACTTTAAGCAACTGACTAAGCTTTAATATTTGAATATCAAACACTCACGATAAGATGCTTAAAGCCAGTCAATTCAGCTACACAGCCAAGAAACCTGCAAGATATGAGGACGTGGAGGTAACACATATTTACAGACTAATGGGAAAAAAACTAGGTGGAATGCAGATGTTCTATAATGAATCAACAACTAAGATGTGAAAGTGTATCGCAAACAACCAGGAATTATGCAGGTTGGAAGGGATTCAAAAATTTAGTATCACTGTACATCATATTCCCATGCTTGTCTCTTTGCTCGACATCATATGTATCTCTCTCTGCATCATCTTTAACAACACCCTAGGACCTCAAAAACCAACAAGCACCCAGTGCTGAAAACATAGTTGCTGAAAAACCACTGCAGAAAAGCTTATTTCTAATTGATTCTCCCATTTGTTATCCTTAGTTTAATGTCACAAGATTCAGTGATTTGAGTCAATAGAACAAGAAATAGCAACCATAACCATCCTTGCCCCAACTACATAGGCTCAGCACCAAATACCCTCATGCATCATTCACTCTTCTCACTTAATAAAGCCGTATATCAGAAATTAACTTGAAGTTCTTCTAACACTCATTCTTGGATGACTTGCATTCGCAGCTTGTCGGAAGCTGGAAAACAAAGTTGCACTTCCTTCCAACCAAGAACAAATGATTTAATAAATAAATAAAACTAAAGTTTTGCCAATTAAATGAAAAAGTGGAACTATGCAGCTACCCTTCACGAAGAGAAGCAGACTCGTCCTCGGCACACCCAAACACACACTCGTTACCCTCCAAGCCTTCAATTTTCTAATAACAAGCAATAGGCCATTCAAATGGTCAGGTGTTTGTATCAAAGCGACAAGATTTCTTTCTCCTATCGAACTCTTGCCACAGTGCATAAAGGATTTAATTCCCCAATTTAGAAAAAGAAATAACAAAGATGGCATTATTGTTCCTGTACCAGCCTCGGCGAAGTTCTTGAGCAACTCGGCATGCCGCTTGCACTTCCTCTCGAACTCATCAGCGCGCTTCTTCACCTCGTCAGGGGAGAAGCGCTGGTCGTCATCGCTCTCGGAGTCGGTGGGCTCCCAGAACTGATCGATATTGTCGAGATCCTTGACCTTCTTCTTCTCCAGCTTCTCTATGAGCGGGACCACCCCCATGTAGTCCTCTTCTTCTTCCTCCTCGTCGACCTCCACCCCAGCCTTCCTCTTCTCCTCTCTCTCCCGCTGCTTCTCTCTCTCCACCTCAGCCAGCAGCTCCTGGACCACCCGGTCCCCCATCACCGCGTTGGCCGAGAAGCGCCGGGCGCGCTGAGGTTCCTCGTTTAGCGGAAAAGGAGGGACCGGGTCAAAGGCCTCCTCGCGGCGGCGTTGGGAAGTTGGGAGAGCGAGCGGACAGAGACGAGGCGAGCCAATGGGGCCCTGAGGGCTTTACTAGCAGTTGTTATTGCGGCCATCTCTCGTTCGACCGATTGCGCCACAGAACAAACGGAGGCAGCGGCAGCAGCTGCTTGACCGCCAGCCTAAACCATGGGAGAAGAGGGAAGGGAAGGGAGACGGAGATATATACAAGGTGCTCGACGGAATGGAGGCGTGCTCGAAGAGAGCCGACGGCGCGGCGGTGGGAGCTGTGGGCGGCCTGCCGGGGGTCACGGGATGAAGCGGGTCGCAGACGGAAGGAGCACTCCGAGCGAGCTAGCTTGAGCGAAGCTCGTGGCTTGGATTCCGATTTAGAAATCGTAGACGTTTGAAGCTTAATCCAATGGCCAGGATTTAAACGTTGACAGCTGTGATGCGGTAGGATGCATGGCCAGGCTAACCCGCAAAACCTCCCGAGTCCGAAAATGCGAGTCACCTTTGCTATCTTGTTCGTTCTGAAATGTATCTGAATAGAGCTGGATCAGGTATTTCTTCGGTTATGCATTTAAACCAATAAATTACGCTGCAGTGCATGTGTACAGGAATAATTACAATTAAAATTATAGATGATCATAAATTTAGATAAAAGGATATCATATGATCATCGGCAAATGATGCCATTCTCGTACAAGTGATAAATTTTTGAGTAAGGACAGAATCAAGAAACTGACGTTGCATTTGGTAGCTAACAATCTATCCAGATTATCGGTAATTTAACATGAACCCACCACATTACTGTATTTGGTATGTCTTTAAGTGGCAATCCGGCTTGCCTCCTAAGAGACAATCTGAATTACCTTCAAAAGAGATGGCTATTCAGATTATCATTGATTTGATAATATTACAATAATTTTTTGGATAAACTATCCTCAAAAAATTATCGTGCTTTTTCTTCCTACAACACTTCCTTCTCTCTCCTTCATCCTCTAGCATCACAAGCCCTAGCCACCAAACCTCCATCTCTTACATCTCTTCCTATCAAATCGTTACCATTTGGTCCACTCTAGTCATCACCGATGACCTCTTCCCACCGAGCCAATAAGTAATCTTTTTTTTTCTTTCTGGTCACTATTTTTTTTTTTTTGGATACATTGTCTCCGTGAGCGTCGATGCTTTTGGGGGAATGGTTGTCTCCGTAAGCATCGATCGATGGTGCGCATACCGATGAACCACCCTGAGCTAGGGGTGCTTGTACCGATGGGCAACGGAGCTGGATGAGACGGTGGTGGGTGCAAGCCCGAGAATGCCTTGCTCTCACGGGTGGCGGACGAGACTCCAATGAGGGCAGAGTTGAAGGCGGGGATGCGGACGTAGTGGAGGTAGGAGAAGAGGGTCGATGAGTATGGTGAGGATCGGGAGGTCGGGAGAGACACTGTCCATCAGTGTCGAGGAGGGATGGATACAGGCGGGAGGAGGGGAAGTCGATGAGGGTGGGAGGAGAGAGAGGTTAGAGGAGGTCAATGAGGGTAGAAGGAGGGAGAGATCAGGGGAGACGCCGTCAGCATCGAAGAGGGGAGGAGAGGGGAGGTGGGGTTGCGGGTGTGGCGGAGGTGGTAGAAGGGAAGGAGAAGTTGGAAGGGGTTTCGTTGTTTGGATTTTGATGCTGGTGGATTTTTTTTGGGGGGGGTTGGTAAAGGTGGGATCATAGGAAGGTTCCGTTGTGGTCATGGAGATAGGGCTGTGGGATGCTGGGATCATAGAAGTTAGAAGAGAGCGGGAGGGAAAAGGAGAGGAAGGAGAAGGGAGGAATGATACTGATTTTGTTAGAGGATTTTGCTCCATTTCTAGGACTCAATAGTCGTTGTTTGGACTCAATTTGTTCATAATTTTTTTTATCTTTATATTTTAACATAAAATTTATTAAAATATTTTTTATGATAATACTATGATTTAGATGGATCGATTGCTAGAGGAGTTACTTTCAAAATTAGCATCTACCATTGCAATGTACATCAACCTTCATAGGCTATTGTTCGTTAATTGGTATATTACATACATATTGTATTTATTATTGATAAGGAGAAGAAACAAGAGAAGAAGAATTGATTTTGATGAGTATGATAGACACAAGATTAGAAAAATTAGTTTAAGGAGGATTATATTTGATTCTAAGTTGGTATGTATAGAAAATACACATATAGATAGGAAAATTTTCATGCATTATGTGATATGTTATAAACTATTGGGAGATTGTTGAGTGTCAAAAATATGTGTGTTAAGGAGATGGTTGCTATATTTTACATATATGTGCTTACCATGCGAAGAATAGAGTAATTAAAAGATAATTTGTAAGGAGTAGGGAGACAATCAGTAGAAAGTTTGCAGTTGTATTGAAGTCTATTCTTCTTTGCCATGAAATATTGCTCAAGAAATTAGAGTCCGTCCCTGATAACTCAACTAACTATAGGTAAAAATGGTTCGAGATAATTTTTCTAATTAGATGGATAAATATTTATTAATTTAAATTATTTAAAAATACCTTATAATAATAATTAATAATAATATATTATTTATTGTAGAATTGTTTAGGTACCTTAAATGGGACATACATTTGATGCACTATCCTTGACATCGCTACTAAACCTTCGGTTGCATAGTGGGTGCCATGATGCTAAGCCTTGTTCTTTGAATAATTAGAAAAATAAAATAAAAAATGAAAGAATTAAGCCCACATTGCTATTCGATAGCTACAATATTAAGATGATATTGAGTATAAGTCATAGTATATGAATTTTTAATATATTTGACTTAGTGGTATTTTAGAAATTTGATTTCATCTTATCAGTAATCTACTTGTCATACCAAATATATCAATCTAGATTTCTAATAATTTTATTGCAATATTATCTGTCTGTACCAAATATAGTAATTAACATTACTGACAATCTATCTAGATTACAGATAATTCAGATTAACATTGCCTGACGATGCACCAAACGCAACCTGAGGGTTTGCTTATCTTCTATCTTAAAAATACCATTTCATAATTTCAAGCATTATTTCCAGCATTTTAAATTTAGTGTCCTTATCGAAAATTTAATTGATCTGGATTGTATTAATCAAACTTTTTGTTATATTGATTATTGGAATACTGGTCTCCTACTTGATAATTGAATTAAGAAACTTAGGCAAAAGTTTTGGTGGATCATCATTTTAGTATACTTGAGATTTCAAAATTTATGCTGCCACTCATATCGTTTTATTTGATCTTCGACTTGATTTTAGATGATTACATGATTTTAGAGATCATAAGATTTTAGAGAGATCACATAATTTCAAAGATCACATGATTTTAGATGATCACATGACATGTCAATTCATAATATTTTTTTTATTAGTATAATCCTATATCAGTCTATATTATTTTTCTTATATGGTGGTATATATAACTCTTGAGATATGCCAAATATAATAAACATAAATATAAGTCCTTCTCTCTCTCTCTCTCTTATTTTCTCTTCTTCTGTAATATTTAACATGGTATTAGGCTATCAATCAACTAATTCGATGCCACCATCTCTTCTGCCTCTATTGAGCCCATCATTGCCATGTCTAGAAGCCTTAAAGACCCCTGTTGTCAATCACGCTACTATAAACAAGCCATCATTTGAGCATTCGACTACTGATTATGACCGACCAATCCTCGGCTCATTGATGCCAGTTGACACACTAATTCAAAATTCAATGCTAGCCAGGTGACAACCATCATGAAACTGATAAGGCAACTACAACCATCATATCCTAAGAATCTCGAGCGATAGCTTTGCCATTACGTGCAAATTGTGCCTTAATCGAACGGAATCGTACCAACCAACTTACCAACCAAAGCTTCCACCTCCATTCATAAAAAGATCCAAAGAGGATCCTAAAAAAGGAACGCCATTAATCTGTCTCTCACACTCCTCCATCTGTTGAACGAGAATTCTGATTTGAGTGTTGGAGGATCCTCATCGGAGCAACCTCTGACCATAACTTTTTTACAAATCACATCTCGGAGACTCCACCTCACCACCCACTCCAACATCCCGACACCCTGCAGAATCCTGCACCAACACACACACAAATAGATATATATATATATATATATATATATA
>KE508498.1:35358-47633 GCA_000441515.1 Elaeis oleifera | reverse complement strand
GTGGCTCTTCCCTCCTCGACGGCTCTGGTTGTGGCAGGGCCCTTGGCCGATCTTCCCTACCTTCATGCCAGCATCGAATAAATCTGTCAAGTCGACCTCATTTGATGAGCTCCTCGATCTCGTCTCGGAGCTGAATGCATTCCTCCGTGTCATGACCGTGGTCACGATGGTAGAGGCAGAACTTGTTAGGGTTGCATTTTTCGAGATGTGTGCGCATCCTTTCCGACCTCGACAGCTGCTCTCTGACCTCCATCAGCACTTGGGTTTTCGATGCATTGAGAGGGGTGTAGCTACAGAATCTTCCTGGGGGAGAACCCTGCCGGACTCTACGGTCTGGGCTTTTCTACCTGCGTACTCGAGGAGGAGTCCGGACGTGCTTGTGTCCGGAGGGAGTTCGAGAACGTGGCCGAACTTCGTTTGGCCCTCTTTCGACTGTGAGCTTACTAGAGTCGCCCGCCTGCCACTCTTTCGCAACCTCCTCATCCTTCAGCTTGAAGGCTTCCTCAGCTCGGGCATATCCTTCAGCTCGAGCCAGCAGATCAGCAAAGTCCCTGGGATACTTCTTTTCAGGGAAAAGAGGAGGTCATTCTTTGTAGGCCGCTCTTTAGGGCGGCCATTGCAACTGATTGGTCCAGGTTTCGGACCTCCAAGGCGGCAATATTGAAGCAGTTGACGTAGGATCGGATGGACTCTCCCTCCTTTGCTTGATGTTGATGAGGGACTCCGAACCTCATCGGGGATGCCGGCTGCTGACGAAATGAGCCACGAACTGGTGGCTCATCTGGTCGAAGGAGAAGATTGTACCCGACTTCAGTGTCGAGTACCAATTCTTTGCTGCTCCCTTCGAGGTGTGAAGAGTAGACTCCATAGATAATGTGACAAATCCACTGACAAAGTAGTTGAGCCAGCAAAAGATTAAAGTCCACCTTCAAAAGATGGGTCTTAGGTATATGGCCAATTAGCTTTAGGTCAAGTGGGAGATTGTTAGATGTATGACCTAAAAGTTAATTATTGACTGACATAATGTAATAATTTTAGAATATAAATTTATAATTAATTTATTCAATTAATAAATAGATAGATTTTATCCATTCTTGTTATTGTATCCTTGAATCGTCCAAAAAATTAATGCTTAAGATACATATTCTCAAGAGTTGAGAATTTGAAACATGTATAATTAATTCTCAAATTGCTCCTGATCATAAACCATCATGGAGACGGTGATTGATCTAGTTAGATTGGTACACAATTCACTTTTAGACGAGTCTCGAGTCTATAGTGTAGGGACATTAGAGTGATAGTGTGGGTGGTTGTTAGAGAATAACGGTACTAAGCATGACCATATGAGAAGTCACATAGATGTCTACTTACTCATCAGTAACTATCTCAATACTATAGTTAGGTGAGTAATTCTTTGACCTGAGGTGCCTCGGCTACTCACAATAGGATTGCTATAGTTTGACTGCACATAAACATGATCTCTTAGCTATTTGGATCTTTATAGTGTATGTTGGCTGCAGTAGGTCTATTGTAGGGATAAGGAGGTATCAAGATGGGATCTATCGATCTCAATAGAAGAGGAGTAGTCTTATGTAATCTAAAAGACTGAGTTTATAAGTTTGTGGCCATAGTAAAGTGATGAATGGAAAGATGTTTCCATCAGAATCATATTTTAGACTCAAGCTAATTAGATTATGCATATGATGGATGCTAGAATTTGACGAGTTATCCATGATCTTCATCCTGTTAGGACTCATGATAGAGAAATCGAATCACACGCTAACTACATCTGAAGGTTCTATATATTTTGTTCTACTAGATTGTCACTATATACTGTTAGGTATCACTGATGGATTGTGAGAACTCACTTGGATCATTTCAAATCTGTAATCCAAGTTCGAGGTGAGTTGAAATTGTTCCAGTTCATCGAAAAGAGTTTTTGATGTTACTTTGATAGAGATCATTGTAAATCTTACTACCAAATAGAATAAAACCTATGGGGTCGCACACAAAAGGGATTGATCAAGTCAATTGATTGGATTCAGTTCCAATTATTAATTGGATTGATAAATAGGATCGATTGGTAAAAGTTACAAGTAGAAGTTTTGCTAAGTGTTAGCAAATTGGACCTAATTGTAAGTGTTGCAATTGAATTTGAAAAGATCAAGTTTGGATTTAGAACCTAATTAAATTAAATCAAATTTAATTTAATTAGTCTTGACCTAATTGGGTTGAATGGATTTTTTCAATCAAAGTAGGATTTGGATTAGAAACCTAGTTTGACTAGATTTCAAATTTGACTCAAATTGAGCTTGATCTGGCTTTGAATTCCATTCGAATTGAATCCAAATTAAATCAAAACCACATCTAATTAGATTAGGATAAGAGAGTCCCAATTTGACTGGGATTCTCCCTCCTTTTTGGTGCACAAAGAGAGAGGGCCGGCGCCCTTCTCCCTACACACGCAATAAGAGAAGGGGCACCAATAGTTGGCACCCCATTCTCCTAAGACTCTCTCTCCTTCTCTCTTTTGAAATTAACACAATCCTAACTGATTTAGAATTAGAATAGGACTCCTACAAGGGGTTTAAATTTGGATTATGGCATAGGAATACAAAAAGGAGTAAGACTCCTTTTGGTTTGGGCTTGGACTTCGTGTGGCCGCCCCCTTCGCCTATAAATAGGGATGCCCCACCTCTAGGATGCCCCAACCACTCATCCATCAGATCCTATGCCTAAAGAGAGAGAGAAAATTAGAGAGAAAAGGAAGTAAAGGAGGAAAAAGGAAGAAGAGAAGAAGAGAAAGGATTCTCTTCTAGCTTCTTCTTTGAGATCTTGCGCGAAGGTATTCGTGCTGTCTTCTTCTATGATGAGATTCAATCAAATGAAGCAGATCTGAAAGAGACTAGTACCTTGGTGATCTAGAAGGCTTTGGATTTACATCAGCTCTATATAGATACTTGTAGAGGCCAGGTGCATGTGTGGCTTCAAATAGAGCCAGCAATCAATCTAGATCTGGCTAGCAAGTGGATAGTGATCTCAAGTAAGTTTTTTGATCCTTTTAATTTTTGATTTTTAGATCTGTAAACCTAATTAATCATGCATGTTAGATTCCTTTTAGGTGATACTAGATGAGATTTGGGATATGCAATAGGTTAAAATTTTAATCTATGCTTTCTGCTGCATTTTCATGAGATGAAAAAAAATCTGCATGCCGAAATCACCCAACTCCAACAGGTCGAGCTATCAGGTGAAAGGCCAACAACTGAGAGAAAGGATCAAAGCTGAAGTTAGGCCCTATGAAACTCAAAGCTGATCTAAATAAGCCAAGGAGAAACAAACTAGCTAAAACAGGATAATATCAGTCTAAACACATGTTATTTACTCTAAAGTTTGATTTAACTAAAAAATCAAAAGGCTCAACTAGAGCTAGTCTGGCGAGTTCTCTGAACTTTTGTGTACAAACCCGTAACTCAAGACCTCGATGATTAAAAGTGGGGCTAACCTACAAAGACCCTCGAAGGCCATTCTCGCTCTTTAGCGAGTCAATGCCTGTGAAGACCTTAATCATGTGAGAAATGGGGGCTAACTTACAAGGACCCCCAACGCTCACCGATCCCATCTACATGGATAGAAACCTTATCAATTTGGAAAGCAAGAGCTAACCTATAAGGACCTTCGAAGGCTGTGCTTGCTTTTCAGTGAAGTCAACACCCGTGAAGGAGCTATTGATTGGATTTAAAGACAAGAGCCTTTGATTGGCTTTAAAGATAAAAGATAGCCTTTGATCGGCCAGTCAGTTAAAGGAGGCCTTGATCGACTTTAAAGATAAAAGACAATCTTTGATTGGCCAGTTAGTTGAAGGAGCTCTTGATCGATTTTAAAGATAAAAGGCAGTATTTGATCAGCCAGTCTGTTGAAGAAGTCCTTGATTGACTTTAAAATAAAGATGATCTTTGATCGGCTAGTCAGTTGAAGGAGCCCTTGATCAACTTTAAAGACAATAGATGGCCTTTGATTGGACAGTCAGTTGAAGATGATCGGTTTAAAGATAAAGATATCCTTTGATCGATCAGTCAGTTAAAGAGGCTTTGATTGGCTTTAAAGATAAAAGATGGTCTTTGATCGATCAGTCAGTTGAAGGAGCATTTGATCAGCTTTACGGACAAGATACCCTTTGATCAGTCAGTCGATTGAAGGAGCCTTTGATCAGCTTTAAAGATAAGATGACTTTTAATCAGTCAGTCAGTTGCAGGAGCTTTTGATCGATTCTAAAGATAAAATGACCTTTGATTGGCCAGTCAACTGAAGGAGCTTTTGATCGGTTTAAAGATAAGATGGCCTTTGATCGGCCAGTCATCTAAAAGAGTCTTTGATCAGCTTTAAAGATAAGATGATTTTTATCGGCTAGTCAACTGAAGGAGTCTTTGATCGGTTTAGAACAAGATGACCTTTGATCGGCCAATCAACTGAACGAGCCTTTGATCAGCTTTAAAATAAGATGGCCTTTGATCAACCAATCAACTGAAGGAACCTTTGATCCACTTTAGAATGAGACGGCCTTTGATCAGCTAGTCAACTGAAGCAGCCTTTGATTGGCTTTAGAACGAGATGGCCTTTGATCGGTCTAATTAAAGAAGCTTTTGATTGGCTTTAAATGAGACATCCTCTAATCATCCTAATGGAAGAATAATCATCAATTGAAAGTAACATATGTGCACGACAAACAGAAAGGAGTAAACTAGCTTTTATTAAAATATTTATAATGAGTGGTACTTCAAACAAGGAATAACCTACAAAGATCCTCAGTCCATCAACTCCGACAATAAATGAAGGGTAACCTATAAGGACCCTCAATCCATCAACTCTGGTAACAAATGAGGAGTAACCTACAAGACCCTCGAAGGCCCCTTGCATTTTTCAATGAGCAGAGCTGATGAAGACCTCGATGACTAAAAAGTTACCAACATCAAGGTGATGTAGCCCCTCACCTCATTGATAGCTATAGACATAAGTACATCTTCGGCAAAGCTGAAGTACTCTCTTTGTCCGATCTAATTCTGACTCAGACTCGAGAGTAGGGGGGCTAATGTTGAGGGTAATTTCATCCTGACCGAAGATGTAAAGCCTACAAGAAAGATTGACCCTCATGGATCCTCAAATCTCGTGCCTCTTTCAAAAATTCAAATGATCCTGATATGACAGCTTGCCAAAAAGCAAATAAGGACCATATCTCTCCAAATAAAGTAGGGTCAACCACCTAATTTCTCTCTAGAGCTAGTATTCTTGATAAGATAAGAGATAACAAATATATCTCCCTCAATAAAAGAAAAGATAACAAAAATATCTCACCCAATAAGGTAAGGCCAACCATCTTATCCTATTCTTTTTACGACTTCTTAGCCTTCGCCTATAATAAAGGCCTACAGAGGACTCTTAAGGTATGAAATCTCCTCTCTCCACTCTTTTCCTTCTGTTGTCAGATTTTTGACTTGAGCATCACAGGATCTCCATCAGAGCCACCTTCGATCGAAGATTTTTCTTACAGGTCCCACCATCATTACCAACCTACCATCATCGTCCGACTTCGGCTGATCTGACTTAGAGACAAAAATCTGCATCAATGGTCATGGTTAATCAACCCAAACATTTGTTGAATATTTATTTAGCCTATCTTATATTCCAACATATTCTACCTCTAACACGATGCTTTCTAATTGGCTCAATCAACTTTTATACTTTGTTCCTTACTTTGGCTTTAGCTTTGGGGATATTTTCTAAGATTCTATTGCACCTGTTAAATTCATATTCCACCATATGGCCAAACAAGCATGCACTTCCCTCATATCATCTAGAGTAAGGATTGTAAACACTACTATTGTAGTCTTTTATTTATTATAATTATTATATTATTATATTGCATTTTAAGAATGGTTAGAAAGGAGAAAAGACTACACGGTGCATATGTGGGTGACATACTGATATATAACTAAAATAAAGGCTCAGATTTGTGCTGAGCTCTCTTTTGGCCATGAGGAGCCCCATGTTAATAATGTTATTAGTATAACTCTTTATTTTGAATAATAGGTAGTGCTCCTATTTAATATATATTTTAGTTTAGACTATATTAATAATATTATTAGTGTGGTTCTTTATCTTGGATAACTAGTAGGACTCTTATTTCTTATGGTTCTTTGCTTTGGGTAATCTATTATATATATATCTAAAATGACTATACGCATTCATCAAACTTCCTATCTTCAAAGAAAATAGATCATATCCATCAATTTTTTTCTCTTGATAAGTTTGTAAAAACCTAAATACCTTCTTTCTTGAAAAATTAATTTTTATTTTGATAAATGGATCTCATATAATATATTATTTAATGTTATAATAGTTGATTTGATGTCAATAACAACCATTATTGTCATTTACATCATTTTTTATTCAACATTTTTTTCAAAGTTTAGTTTTTTGCAACAATTTTCCTTGAAAGAATTATATTCCTTGAGAAATGATATTTATATCAATTGAAAGATAAGTAAAAAATAATAATCATTATTCTTAATTAAATGTAATATATTATAATAATTATCATAGTAATAATTTTAAATACTAAATTAGTGAAAACATATCTAGTAGTTAATAACAAATGTTATGTTAGGATTCGGATGCATAGTGGAAGGTGGATTTAATTTTTTTCATGTAATTCAACAATTGAAAACATATGATCCAACCCCAAAAGCAAGATCACTTTGATGATTACAATCAAATATAAAGAAAACAATCAAATAAGAGAGAAGGAGAGTATGAATATCTTCAAGTAGATCTTGATTGATTTCTATAAGGTATCCAAGTGTGTGCCCTCTAATACTAGTCGACAGAGGAACAAATCAATGACTCTCCCTCAATCTTTGTCTTGAATCCCTTCTCAAGGAATCCAATACCCACTCTCTCCCTTTTGCTTTGGCCATTCCAAGAACACTTCTTGGGTGTCTGTGGCATGAGAGTTGTTAGCATGAAAACCTCTTCATGTTAACTCTCCTCCTCCTCTATGTGAATCACAAGAGAGGCGTCTTACTTTGTGGCTGAGGCATGAAGCCTCTATTCACATGAGCCTTCTCAAGGTATGGAGAAATATTTTGGCACACCTCCGGTGTTTCGACATAAAATCCCTTGAGCGCTAGCCTTCCTAAGGTGTCGACCTTTGACACACAACTTTGATCCAAACTCTTTTTCATGTGAGAGATTCCTAGCATAGGAGTTTGTTGGGGTGTGGAGTTTGATGGCATCAACCCTTCGATGCATCAAATCCTTGACATGTCAATCTTTGACAAGTCAACCTTTGACTAAGATGTTAAGAGATTAATTAGGGTTTTACATATACTAGCATGGTTATAGCCCTTACTAGGATTTCACATAAATCCAATTAGATCCTCCAAGATCTAATCTTAAGTTTTGATCAATTTTTAAGTGTGTGACCCATTAGGTTCCACATTTAGCCAGCAATAGGCCCAGGCTCTTGTCTAGCTAACTTAGCTAGAAGAGTAACTTAATTAGAACTCTTCCAATTAATTAGGCCTATATGCTTCAATTAATTAGAACTCTTCTAATTAATAATTTGTTGACCCCATGATTGATTTTGATGATTATCAAACTTTGAGTAATTATGAATCTAACCATGTATTTCAAGAATGAATGTAGATCTTTTTGGATATTCAAATTGAAGAAATAAAATATGAAAAAGATCTCCTCAAAAGTCACTAAGTCGAGGGCCTCAAAGAAGAAATTTCAAGCTTTAGACTTAGTGGAGTTGACCCTAGGAAGAAAGGAGCCAACTCATGCACTGAAATGGGCTGAAAAAGTAAGTTTTAAAATTCAAGATGCAAAGAGTCGACCCCAGGGACAAAGCAGTCGACTCTGGCACATTGGGACTGCATTGGTACAAAGGTGAGTCGACTCATGGATTGGATGAGTCGACTCGATATCAGAAGACAGAGAGCCATTTTTCAGACCATGTGGTTGAGCCAACTTGTCAGGACTTTGAGTCGACTCATGGACGATTAAAGTCAACCCTAATAGAAATGGAGTCAATCGCAAGCATGGGACAAGCTATAATGGCTAGTTTTCTGTATTTCTCCAACGGCCATTTTTCCACCCAACGGCTAGTTCAAGCCCTCCAATAGTCCAAACTCCTTCTCTAGCCATTGTCAAGCCTAATAAAAATTAGAGAATCAATTGAAAGAAAAAAATTAAAAGAGAAATCATTATTTTTAGAGGGAATATTGAATATCCTTGAGAAAAAAAAGAGAGGGATTGAGTGCATAGAATTGAGAGCCTTCAAAGAAAAATCTTCACCACCATCAGCTACATTGATGTGGGATGAGACTAATTCTAGAGGATACAAGCAAACAAGATTAATAACAATGCAGCAGATAACTAGTAAACAATGATAACAGAGGTGATTATGTTAAAATCAGGAAGAGATTAATGTTATGTATGCAAATAGTTCAATCTCCTAGATCTAGAAAAAAAGATCGTAGATGATTGAGAAACCATCCATGATTAGGGCATCAGATCATAATTAAAAATTTAGATCTAATTAATAAAAATTATAGGATTAACTTTCTACAATAATGATCTACTCAGAGATTTATTTAGAAGCAAGAGATCTCACAAACACATCGATGAAGACTTTTAGATGAGAGAAGATTCAGACATTGAATCAGGCCGCAGTTGTTGGCAATTCTTTCCATTGTCTAAGAACAAGAATTTGATCCGATCATGCGAAGAATTGTGATGTAGGGAGAAAGCAGCCGTTGGAAAGGAGGGTTGATGTGTTGGGATCCTGCAGATTGATGCGTTGAGATCCTGCAGATTGATTGGATACTTCATTCTTCAATTGAGCAAGACTTATGAGAAGAGAATGAAGAGAGAAAAAGAAGAAGGAAGACAGAGAGGAGGAGGAGGAAGAAGGAACATAAATTCTTTTTTTTCCTTCCAATCAATCACCGATTACAAGACCATTATTCTCCTTTAAAGGAGGAACCTAACAACCTAAACAAAGTAACGTTGAGGAGGGTGTTAGCGATGGAGATGGATCGTGAGTTTGAGGAAGGCATTGAGAAGATGATAATCTGATGGCATGCGATGAAGAGGTGATGGATTTCTGCATGAAGAAGCCATGGAGATCTGAAATCATCGTGAAGAGGGTGCGCACATGTGAGAGGGCAGCACTCATCTGGTCGTGTGTCTTCAAATGGTATGCCTCCAAGTGGTTGACCATGAGACTTTTCAAATGACTGACTCGAACTAGAACTCAGTTACAATGCAAACCTAATTTAAGGACTCAATTATAATCCCATTATAGGACTCAAAATAAAACTACAGGACTCAAAATAAAAGATTACAGAAATAAAGACTTTATCAACATTCAAGCCATAACGAATCATGGTGACTGGTGTCCACACCAATTCTCCCGGGTTGGAGAGAATTCGACTCCATTGAATAAAAGCCACCTCAACTTTGATAGTGCTCAAGTAGATCAGGATCAATTCTTTGCAGCTCTTCTCGGGTGGTCCATGTATCCTCAGACTCAGGTCGGCTATGCCAACAAACCAGGTACCTTTGATATCCTTTTCTCCTAGTGGAAATTACCTGCTCATCCAGAATTTTTTCAATACGATCGTGTTTACAAAAAATTTTGACTGTGGACACTCAGGTTGGGGTTCGCTCTCAATGAATGGGTTAGGCTCAAATGGATCACTAGTTATCGTTATTGGTTCTTTATATTTAACTAGATCCAAAACATTAAAAGTAGAGCTGATGCCATAATCAGACAGTAAATCTACAATATATGCATTTGGTCCAATTTTCTTTAAGATCTTAAAGGGACTAGCTCCACGTGCATACAATTTTTTGACAGTTCCTGAAGGAAACCATTTCGGTCTAACCCAAATCATAACATAATCACCTTCAGTAAAATCATGGACTCATCGGTATGAATCTGCTAATTGTTTATAAATTTGATTGTTAACATTAATTTTCTCTACAATTTCTTTGTATAGATTCCTAATGTGTTGTGTGAATGATTCTGCTGTTTCAGATATTCTAGTATGCAAGGGTACAGAAATGAGGTCAACCGATTTTCTAGGGTGATAGCCAGATACAACCTCAAAGGGACTCATGCCAATAGTCCTATTAACAAAACTATTGTATGCAAATTCGGCTCAGGTAACAGCAAGTCTCAATTTCTTATATTCTTACCAACTAAACACCGAAGTAAATTTCCTAAACTTCTATTTACCACTTCGATTTGACCATCAGTTTGGGGTGATATGCTGATAAAAATTTCAATTTTATTCCCATTAAGTGCCGTAAAATCTTTCAAAAATAGCTAACAAATCTAACATCCCTATCAGACACAATCGATTCACGTAATCCATGCAATCGGACAATATCATCAAAGCAAAAATGAGTAATTCTAGAGGCATCGGAGGACATAGAACAAAGAAGAAAATGGGCCATTTTCAAAATCGATCCACTACCACACAAATAGAGTCATTCTTTTTGGCTGTACGTGGCAATCCTAAAACAAAATCCATGCTCACATCTTTTCATAGACTATTAGGAACAGGTAGTGGGGTGTATAAGCCAGTATTTTGTATACACTGTTTAGCTACAGTGCAGGTTCGACATTGGGCAACAATTTTGGGTATATCTCTTTTCAAACTCGGCCAATAAAATTGATGTTCTACAGCCTTTATAGTTTTGGTCCTACCGAAATGATCGGACAAACCTCCCGCATGCAATTCCTATACCAAAAATTACAGATAGAGGTACGTGGGATACATAACTTATTGTTTCTGTAAAGATATCCATCCTAAAAGGTATATTCACTAATTTCTCTAGATGGTCCTTGTCGAAGTGAAGATAATTTTTCTAAAGTTCGAACAATCACCGTAATCCTCTTTCAATTTCTCAAAGCTGGTGATCTTAACACTCACTACCAATAAAAGATCTACTCTTTGACAGAGTGCATTAGCAGTTCGGTCCTTATCAATGACTACTATCGATAGAATATCGATCTTTCGAGAGAGCGCATCAGCAGCACGACTATCAACACCGGCATGGTGTTTTAATACAAAGGTGTAAGATTGAAGGAACTCAATCTATTTTCATGTCTAGGGTTTAACTTTCTCTGAGAGTTGAGAAACCTAAGAGCTTTGTGGTTAGAATACAGGACAAATTCTTATGAAAGCAAGTAGTGCCTCCAAAATCTTAGAACTTGGACCACTGCATAGAATTCCTTATCATAGGTGGAATACCTGCGCTTAGTGTCATTTAGCTTTTCACTAAAGAAAGCCACAGGATGACTCTCTTGACTAAGGACTCCACCAATTCTTATTCTGGATGCATCACAGGCAACTTCAAAAATCTTAAAGAATCTGGCAGGCATAACACAGGAGCGCTGGTCATACGATCCTTAATTCATGAAAAGCTCGATCAGCAACCTTGATCCATTCGAAGGCTCCTTTCTTATACAATCCGTAATGGGAGCTGTTGGTGCAAAAATCCACCGACGTTGGAGATGCTGGAGTCGAGGGTGCCGCGGTCGCCGTCGGGACCTGCAAAAGGAAGTCTAAACCGGAGTTGGGGTTGCTCCGGCAAGACCCTCCGACGCTCAAGTCAGTTCTCTGCCTCAACAAGAATGGAGAGCTCGAACGGAGATTTTAGTTGAGTTTTGAGATAGAGATGAGAGCTTAGAGAATAACGTATCTGGGGGGCCTTATTTATAGGCAGAGGGTGCAACAGACTTGATAGCGATGCCTGTAACCACCTGGTAGTGGGCCGTTCAGGAGTTTGTTACGGAGGGTAGTGGAGTAGAGACGTGGATATCGTTATGGCTTGCCACGTGGGCTTGTTGCGGAGAGTGGAATGATGTCCGTTGTCGTGACTTGCCAGAGCATGATGGAGCCATGTGGGGTCTGTTACAGGAAGTGAAGTAGTGCTGCGGCCATTATTGTGGCCTGTTAGCGTCTGAGCCTGTCGGCTGAAGTTCGGTAAGAATGTCTGGAGGAGCGAAGCAGCTCTCTATCTGATAGGAGCTCGGATATTTTCGAGATTGTCGACGAACCCGCTGTTGATGGGCGCCTTAGGTGTTGGCGCTGCAGGTTGAAGTCGTTTCATCGTAGAAGCTCGGATGTGGATCTTCCATTGGTGAAGCCCGATTGAAGCTGGTCTGATGTAGGAACTATGTAGGAAGGCTGTCGTGC
>KE508496.1:32294-42662 GCA_000441515.1 Elaeis oleifera | reverse complement strand
ATTCTAGGATTTCAAGATCTAGAATTTTGTAGAAAGTAAGTTCTTCCTTTCATGTTCTTCTTCATAGGACCTCATAGTGGCATCCCTACACACTATAAGAGGACTCTATTGAATGGGAGAAGAGGATCATGTAACCCTACTTGCTCCTATAGACGGTCTGACGATTATCTAATTTGAGTATTTACTACTCAGATCATCTAATCTAACATATACAGGACTGATCAAACATCATATTTGAATATAAAATTATTTAGATCTAATCTAAACAACATAAAATCAGATCTAAATATATATAAAATCATATCATATCGAACCTGGCTCTGATATCAATTAAAAAAATTCTAGACAGTTCTATACATGCAATTTTAAAATTTTTACAGTGGAACATGATAGATTAAATAATTTAATCTACTTTACATGTACAAGATCTAATCAAAACTATCTTATCTATGATATGATTAAATATATGATTAAAATCTGAAAATAATAAAATCTGCATCGATCATATCGATGCTCTAGATTAGATCTGATCAAATATGATCAAACAAGTTCAAAACTCGTTACAAGAGCATGGGTTGCTGATCTCTGCAATTGAATCACATGGATTAGAGCTCCTTCAGGTTGCTCATAGCTATACAAGATGTCCAATCTCTATGGATCATCCACATGAAGATTGATTGCTGATCAATCTCCTTTAGAGTGCTAGCTCGCAAAGATCTTTAATGGCTGATTTAACTTCTTCTTCAAATCTCTTAGACAGTCTAGAGAGGGAGAAGAACTAAGAGAGGAAGGAAGGGAGGAGAGAGGAAAGGCATATGAAGCAATTTTTTATGTGCTTCTCTTGGGGCATCCAACTATTGGACACCTTTTTATAGGTGGGCTAGGGATTAAGGTTAGGAGGAGATGCCACCAAATTCCATGCCACACCAATATGGGGTGTCCCATATTTTTAGCACTAAATATGTGTTGGCGTGAGAAGGAAATTAGATCGATTCTTTCTCATGCCAACAACCTCTTCAATGCACAAAGCAATTAGTTGTGGCACCACCCTTCTTTTTCATGAAATCTGATTTTTTCCTTCTTATCTTCTTCTCTTGATTTGAATCAAATTCAAATAAGAAAAGAGATAAGAATTATGACTCATCACATGAGTGCCGCCCACCCTATCTGCACCCTCTCCTTTCTCATTCCAAAAAATCTCATGCAAACTCCTTTTTGCGTGTAATAGGTGGCGTGGGTCTTAGGGCATGCATAAGGGAGAGATCCCAATTAGTTGGGACTCTTAGTTTCTTATTTGATTCCAATCCAAATTAGATTTAGTTTGGACCCAATGAGAAAAGAACCTAATCTAATTAGGAACACAATCTCCTCAATTAATTTTAATCCAATTAGAAATTAACTGAGCTCAAGTCCTGATCAAATCAGAAACTAGTTTCCCTTGTAATTAGGGATGCAGATCAGCAGCCCCGATAACCACGAGGTGGAAGTATCATAGTATCCAGCAATATATTGTCACAGCAGTGTGACACAGTAGTAAAAGCTACATGCGTATATGTAGAAGCAACAAATGGGTAGGTTACATGCGTACATGTAGGAGCTGCAAATGGATAGACGAACTATAAGGTATAGATACTGCCCGCATGCACCGTATAACTAACAACCCAAAATCCAAGAGTACAAAAGCAAATAATTATGATTGAGGAGTTAAAGAGGTCAAGCTTACAGATAATACTACAGAGGTTAAACCTACAGATTATACCTAAACAGATAATAGACAGACATAGAAATAAGATAAATGACTAATACAAATGAGGTGAAGGACAGAATGAACAGATGGATAGACAAAATGAATGAATCTACAAACACTCAAACACAAGATGAACAAACTAATGAAAACAAAGTAAGTACATAGGATATAAATCTAAACGAAGGCACAAGCTAATTGAAGGCTATAAAGAACTAGCATAAACTAATGGAAGGCTATGATGAACAGCACAGGCTAAGTTAATATAAGAAATTATAAACTGAAATATAAATTAATGGAAGCAAAAGGTAAACTAGAAAATATAAGTAAATGTACTAAATTTTTGAATAACTAAAACTATCCAGATTACAAGTAAATAAACTAATATAAGAGCAAAAAGTATAAATGCAATAGATAAACTACTAACAAAAAGCATAAATGCAGTAAATAACCTACTGAACAAACTATGCTACTGAGTAGATTGCTATAGCTGATTAACAAACAAACAAAATTTAGAAAGGTAAACTAACTGCAGTAAATAAGACTAAAGTAGATAAGAGTAGAACAAACCAAAATGAAAGAGAAAGAAATAAAGCTTAGACAAGAACGAATAAATATAAGTGTAGGAAAATAAAATTGAAATAAAATAAAATAAAACTGCTTAAATTAAAAGAAATAAACAAAAGCTTAAAAGTAAAATAGAGTACGTTTACTAATCTGATAGCATATAATCGATCCATGGTTTACTTCACGATTGCATAGTAACATGTTACGGATGGTATTTGGGTTGTTTATCCTGATTGATCTATTGTTTATTTCACAATCTCTACCACCTTATGATTGTTCACCCTCAAGACTGATCCATTATTTACTTCAATAGGCTTGATAGCATCCGGATAGTTTACTGTCGTGCTACAGTAATATGCTACAGTGCGCAATAGTACTGCATAGTATTTCTGCTATAGTACTGTACAGTGCATATACTACAGTAATTAGCTACAGTATGGCTATAGTACTATGAATAGTAATGTAATCAAGCTTAAAACGTAAAGAAAGCTTAAAACCTAGTTAAAATAGTAATAAAAAGAAAATGGGCTTTATTTACAAAAGCACACTTACATAAAGTCTGATAAAATTGAAATACAGACCGTACAAGCTTTATGTACACTAATCAAGCTTAAACAAACTTAAATACAAACCACAAGCACTAATATATGCTAATATATGAGTAAACACACCAATAAGCACACTTATTTACAAACTCACATGGAGTATTTTAATGGGAATGATGAAGAGTAAAAGGAGAAAATGAGTTATTTAATGGGATGAGATGTGGTGTTTTGGAAGAAACAAATGAAGATAGCTTAAACAAAAGGAAGATCTCTCTGCAGATAACTCTTCACATGGATATGTCCGAGATGAGAGAAGCAGAAGAAGAGGATTAGAGAAAAGAAGGAAAGTTTTGTGGAAGAAGACGAAGAGGATTAGAAGGACACAAGGGAAGAAAGGAGAGGAGAAGAGAAGATGGAGATTAGGAAGAGAAACTCTACCATTAGACCCAAAATCTCTCTCGACCTGCCTCTCCGCACTCGACCTTCTCCTGGATGAAAGCCTTCTCCATTTTTTATAGGCGAGGGAAGGAACTATGCGGACATCAATCAGTTTGGAGTCCGGGGAGTCTTTATTTGGTTTGGAATCAAAAGCCTCTAGAAATCAAAATCGAAGTCAGAATTTAATTGATTTTAAGTTTGATTTTCTGTAGCATCTTCTCGTCTTAGTACAGTGTCAGAAATCTTTCTGTAGATAAACAGTAATAATGTCAGAAATCTTCCTGTAGCTTGCTTATCATCTTCAGATCTTAGTATAGACTGACTTTTGAAGATGAATCATCTTTGAGAATTAAACCAGCTTCAAGAGCAATAGTCGTGGTCAATGTTGTCTTCAAAAAATGATGGTAGTCATCTAATTGTCAAAGTGGCTAATAGAAGAGCCACATAAGGTACCTACAAGAAACTTTTCTACCAAGATTTTGGTCGAAGGGTTAGTAAAAAAATTTTTTTTTTATACAAAGCTCAACCTTCTAGAGTGAATTGGTTGAGTAGTAGAGAAAATGATCTTGCTCAATTTTTTGGGCCATAATATAGATGGATGTCTATTTGCCTGCAATTGTCTCCAAATTCTTCTTCAATTTTTAGGCATGATATGACACCTTCTTTGAATAGTTTTGGCTTCGAATTTTTTTAGGATAATTTTCTAAGTTGAGAAGAGTATGCCATTCTGAATATGAATTTTTCTATACAGAAGATCTTGAGAGTCCTCTTGAATTGGTTTTCTTGTTGGAAGATTGGTAGTCACCCAAATTCATTTATTAGTCTAGCACTTTTGTTGCTACAGTTTTCTGGCTATCCAATAGACTTCTAAATATGATATTACTTCGTAAATTTTATGATCAAAGTCATTGGTAGATGGATCAAAGTCTTTGACAGATTTTCTTTTCTTTTATTATTCTAGACCGAAATCCTACTTGATTATCCATATCCTCAAGAGTAGTGATATTATAGATTTGAAAGGGATACTCAATGCTTCCTATCTTCTTTTCTTCTATACCACTATATATTTTACTTCAAGATATTCTCAATTTTTTTCGACATCTCTTAGAATAGTGGCAACAATGGAAAGAAACATATCATATAGCATAGCACAGTCTATTGAGATCAACTTCATAAGCCCTTTATATAAAGCTCTGACTTCTTTTGGTCTAGTAAGTATATTGATTAAGGATAGAAAGAGCTTAGGATAGGTCCAATTATCTAAAAACAACTGTACATCTTCAAGGAGCTTCTTTGATTCATCAGGCTAAGTTGCTTTTTGAAAGATATCTTCTTAGAGTTTTGAATTTAAAACTTCTTGTGCCTCTTTTCAATAATCAAGTCTTTTGAACTTAATCATTATTGGCATCTCTGATATTTCATAGAGATTATAGAGAGAGATGAGTTTAGAGGTAGGTTGTATTACCTGTCTTCCAACTTTATAAATATGTTCTTTGATAGCTTTCAAAGAACGTTCCTTTTATACTAAGTGGTTGATTAAACTAGTCATATGGTGGAGAAACTCTTTTTCAGATCAAAATAAATGAGCATCTCATGCTTTATAAATTATAGAACATATTTCTTGAGGAAGATTAAAATGGAAGGATTCTAAGGCTTTTAGATCTTTACTTAGTTCGTCATATAAAGGGACTTTTCTCTTTTTTTCCTTTTGAATCTCTGAAAATAAAGATGTGAGTATATCAAAAGAATTAAAGGACTAACTCTACGGCTCTTTTAAGAGAAATTTCTTGTCTTGATGGCATCCTTGTTCCTGTAATACAGAAAAATTTATAAAATGATTTAATGGCAAGTTCTATGATAACAGTTCAAAGGATTCTTCTGATTCTTGGTAAATAGTTAGTTCAAAAGATTCTAGACAAATAGTTTAATAGAATTTTAAGAACTTAGTTCCAATTTTTAGAATTTATTTTGGGTTTTGCTTAGGGTAATAAGAATTTTTAAAACCAGTTATGTTTTACATAATTTCTATTGGTCTTATAAGATCTCTCTTAAGCTTTTCTTATCATTGCCTTACTTACCAATTCAAGTTTACTTTGTATGAGAAATTATCTAAAATACTTATTTAAGGAAGCCTTAAGATCATAAGGTTATAGGTAGAATCTCTCAATCTAATTTTGTTGATCTTCTAAAATTTATAGAGAATCGATTAAATTAGCTATTATTGAATATCTTCCGAAATCTATCACTATCCCTAAGGGTTAGATTTTTTCTTAAATATTCTATAGTATTATTTGTTAGCAGTGCTTAGGTTTAATATAGCCTCGAAAGATATTTTGTTTCTTCTTTGTAGGGATCTTTCGAGTTCTCTTATCAAATTTTTTTTGAATTTTTTATATTTCTTTATATATACTTTATCTAGTTGGAATCTAAATTGATAACAAAAATCTTCTAAGACATAGAGATCATTAATTTTTTCTCTTCTAGGTATCTTCGTAAATTGATCTCTGATCCTAGAATTGTTATTCAATTCAGATTCATCAAAAAAATTACTCTATCTGATTTACTAATATTACCTGTGTATTCTAATCTAATTTTATCTTGTTCTAAGAGTAAAGGAGCTATACCTAGATATGATACTAATATATCAAAGTAATGTTTTAACTCTAAAGAAGTTAATTCTAAATTAATTCTAAACCTAGAGATGATAACTTTAAGGATAATCCTAATATAGCAGAGTAAGTATATCTATACCACCTAAACTCAACTAAGCTACTACTCCTAAGACTACTTAACGTATTATTAATACGTACATAAAGTTTATCTACAGTGTTCCAAGGATAATCTAAAGGATTGTTGCCTTTAGAATTCTTTTGAATAGTATTCACAATTTCTGAGTTAAAGGAGTTTTCCACCAACCTTGTAATTGCCTTAACAAGTAAGTTACCATTATCTTAGCAATTGAAATTTATAATAATCATGAATTTTATAGATTTTCAAATATATCATTATCAGCTGATGAAAACTATTAACAGTATGATAATCTGTAAGTCCATCAAGGTTTCAAGCAAGAGTTTTTCTCTTGAAATGGATAGTGGATAAGTTATTAGGGATTTCTATCAACTATGAATCTACTAAGGTCGATCTAAGATAATAATTTATTATCCTAGGGACCAGAACTACAAGTTTATAGTTAGAAATTGGTTTATCTTCGATATTTTTTGAGATAAACAATTTACTAACTATATTTTTTCTACTAACTATTCTCTTATTCTCAAGATTTTTTGAGACTAAGAGATTACTAGATCCTAAAGAATTACTAATTCCTAAGGGACTACTAGTTCCTTTATCCTTTGAGAAATATGAAGTTTCATGAATTTCTTTAAATAAGAAATAGACCTACTAGATGAGGGTAATGGTTTTAAGGTATGCTGGTTCAAAGGGTTTAAATCAAGTAAAGAGTCTGGCCTAATTTTTAAATCAAATGCAGAAACATACAGATCAAATATAGAAATATTTTCTTCAAGTATTTCATAAAAAAATTCTATCAAATTGATTCAGTATAATTTTATCTAATTCTTCTAAGAATTTCTTTCTGATTGTACTTCTGAAAGGTCAGGTGTTGGAGGTACCTCAATTAAATCCAGATGATCTTCTTCCATAATTTCTTCAATGATTTCATCATGATTTTCAATTGATACCTTCAACTAACTAATACCTGGACTTAACTCGGAAGATTCTAATAAAGATATAGAATTCAAGTTTACTTCAGTATCAAAATCGGGACTAAGATCAGTCTCAATGATTTTATCAGTAGAGTTTTCTTCAATCAAGATTCTTCAGATAAATCATTTTCAGTTTTGACTTCTAAGAGATTGGGTATAGTATCGATCTTTATGAAAAAGTCACCAATCTTTACTAATAAATTATCTGAATAATCTCGATCAACTTCAGATTCTCTTTTATCCTCTAGAAGGCTATCAGTATGAGTTTCAATTTCTTTAAGATTAAGAAAATGATCCATACAATTTTGATGTTCCTCAATCTAGACTAGATGTTCAGAGATTTTATCAGAACAAGTTTCTACTATAGGGATTTGATCAAGATCATTGGTAGAAACCTTAAGTGAACTCTTATTCTTCTTCTTTTGAACCTGAGTTGTTTTGGAAATAGATTCATCTTAAAATTTTATAAATTTTCATGATTCAGCCATCTTTCTAATTACAGTTTCTTGTATTCTAGGACTAGATTTCTCAAGGCCATCGATATAATTTTATCGAATCAGTCAAAGAAGAAAATATGTCTCTCTTCAGTCTTCATTTGACTAAACCATATTTCTCTTATAAAATCTCTTTTCTTTTATTGTAAATATCAAAGAACTACTCTTTTCTATCTTTATTTTTATCAAAATCAAAACCTTCTCTTACTAGTTCTTTATTTATAGGGAATTTAGCTACTTCTATGATCTTAGAGTCAATATAAGAGCCATATCGAGTTTCTAAAACTAATCTAGCTAATTTTTTGTTTTATTTTATATTTTATTTGAATCATATAAAATATCTATAGTAGGTTCTATACTATAATCTTTTGAACTATTTCTCAATTCTCTCAAAGTTACTGAAGGTTTATTTGAAGACCTGGCTTGATAGTAGGTAGGTTTCTGAAGCATAGTGTTTGGTGAGGTTTTTCTCAATGAGATTTTCTTCGACGAGATTTTTCTCAGCTTGAAAAGTTTCTTTATCCCAAGATCTTTAACTCTAAGTTCTGTTCTTTCAAGATCCTGAGGATAATAATTAAAGGACTGTTCTTCATTTTCTCCATCAGATTCTTCAAGTACTTCTGGGTAACATTTCTATATTAATTTTTTCTAGACAGAATTTATCTTTTACTATTTTTTTAAAGTAGATGGATTCTATATCATATTTTAAATCTTGTTCTCAATCCTCTACATCAAAGGCTTCAAGATCTTTATCCATTTTAATATATTAAGAGAATCAGCTACCTATTATCTAAATATTAAATATGTCTCTAACTTAACTAGTCTAGTTATTTTTATATCTATTTCTATATTACCTAAAAAATCATAAGAAGTGTTAACTTTAATTTTATTTTAAACTAAGTTTTATCTTAAGTTCTGTAAAATATACATCTATACTACTAATTAATTCTTATAAATATCTAGCCTATTAATTAACTCCTCAATAGTTATTTTGCTTATTAGAAATATTTTATAAATATAAATAAGTTATTTTAGAATAGGTAAGACACAGAACAGAATCAATTTTCAGAAGTTCGGTAAGAGATCTAAGGATACCAGCCATAGGGATGACACCAACAGTTAATTTATGACTTACCACCCTAAATATCTTTCCTCACGGCTAATATGAGAATTACCGTGCTCTTTGTCTGGTCCACTCTATACGGCTAATAATCAACAGATCTCCTTCCCGGCATGTTCTGGCTTTAATACCAAATTGACTCGGGCCAACGCGCATACACATAGAAGTAGCAATGTGTATATGTGAGTGGATCGAAGCCACAGCCATAGATATATAATATTTTGTAAGTCCTAACAGACTCTCCTGACGTAGATCAAGAACCTTGATAATCATGAGACAGAAGTATCACAGTGCCCAACGATAAATTGTCACAGCAGTGTGACACAATAGTAAAAGCTATGTGCGTACATGTAGAAGTAGCAAATGGGTAGGCTACATACATACATATAGAAGAAGTAGATGGATAGACGAACTATAAGATATACAATACTGTCCACATGCAACGTACAACTAACAGCCCAGAACCCAGGAGTATAGAAGCAAAATGATTTATGTTTAAGGAGTAAAGGAGATCAAGCCTACAGATAATATCTAGACAGATAGTAGATAGACTAGCCTACAGATAATACTACCTAAACAGATAATGGATAGACACAAAGGTAAAGGACTAATAGTTCTACGGGACAAACAAACACCTACAAGCATTCAAATAAAGATGAGCAAGATACAAACTAATAAAAGTCTAAAGATAATCTAAATACCTAAACTAAGGCACAGACTAATGGATGACTAAGGTGAACTAAAATGCAAGCTAAGTGAATATAAGAAAATGCAAACTAAAACTAATGAACACTACCGAGAGAACACAAGTTAAAATATAAACTAAAGAGCATAGTTTAATGAACTAAATTTTGAATAATTAAAATAACTAAAACTAAAACTATCCAGCATAAAATAAATAAACTATGCTGAAGACTATGAAGGATTAGAATTATAAGTAAACTAACAAAACAAATAAGCATAAATGCAGTAAATAGACTATTAAGTAAATTATACTACTATTGAGTAAATTATATTACTGAGTAAGCTACTGAGCTATTGCTATGGCTAATTAATAAGGTAAAAAGATAAACTAAACTGATTACAGTAAGTAGCTAAAATAAATAAGAGCAAAACTAACCAAAGTGGAAAAGACTACTAACAGAAAGAAATAAAATACTAACCAAAATGGAAAAGACTACTAACAGAAAGAAATAAAACTTAACTAAGGATAAACATAAGTGTAGTAAATAAAAGTCAAAGTGATATGTACAGTACTTAAGTAAGAGTAGGTGAAAGTAAATGTGATAGAATAAGGTTGAAATAAAATAAAACTACTTAATATAAAGTAAAAAATAAATGAAAACTTAGAAGTAAACAAAGTACTTTCACTAATCTAATAGCATAGATTCGCTCCGTTGTTTACTTCACGATTGCATAATAGATTGTACTATATTTTTAGTATAACCTTATAGCATGTTACAGGTAGTATTTGGATTGTTTATTCTGATTGATCTATTGTTTACTTCACAATCTCTACCAACCTTAGGGTTGTTTATCCTTAGGAGACTGATCCATTGTTTACTTCACAGTCTCGATAGCATTCAGGTTGTTTACCGTCGTGTTACAGTAACATGCTACAGTGCGCAACAATATTATACAGTATTTCTGAAAGAAGAGTGCCCTATAAGCCAATCGTAAGTGTGTTGCGAAGGGACTTTCTTTATAATTTTTAACTCATGAAATGATATTTATTATT
>KE508494.1:55731-66549 GCA_000441515.1 Elaeis oleifera | reverse complement strand
CCTCTTCTCCACATCCTCCATGCTCTCCTTTCTCCCTTTACACATCCAAGAAGTTGGACGTTCATCTGGCAAAGGTGTAAGGCGTGGTGACGTCTGGAACAAAAGGCTGCAGGATTTCTACGACAGGCTGTTGCTCCAACTTTAGGAAGAGTTTTGAAGATCTTCCTAATCAGATTTAGATCTGATTTTTGGAGCGTATAATCATGAGGAGAAGACATTCCAGATCCTACCTGAGTGGATACTGGTAGAGGCCAGGCGCTTGCGTGGCTACATCAGAACCTCAGGCAGTGCTGCGGTCATCTACAGGGTAATTGGATTATCCTTGAGGTATGTTTTTGTTCTCATATTTTAGATTTAATTTTAAAATCAAAATATCAGATAATAAAATTAGATCTAATAGATATTAAATCTGAAATAGCGTAAGATAAAATTTAAAATTTATTCCATCCCAGATTTGATGAAATCTGGAAGATCCTACACAGGAAAAAGGCGGTTTTTCTTTCAGTTTTTTAGTCGGGGATGGTGATCCTGTTGAACTTGATGAGAACAATGAGGATCCGAACACCTACATGGATGCCATGTAGAGATCTGACTCCGATAAGTGGCTAGAAGTCATGAAGTCCGAAATAGAGTCTATGAAGATCAATGATGTATGGATATTGGTTGACCCACCTGACGGGATAAAACCTATGGTGTAAGTGGATCTTCAAAAGGAAGAGGGGTGTAGACAGAAAGATGGAGACCTATAAAGGTCATCTGATTGTCAAGGATTATCATCAGCATTATGATATTGACTATGACAAGATATTTTCTCCTGTGGTAATGTTCAAGTCCATTCAGATCATTCTTGTGATAGCAGCACATTTGGATTATAAAATCTGATAAATAGATATAAAATTATTTTCTAAATGAAGAACTAGAAGAAGAGGTATATATGATACAATCTGAAGGATTCACATTCATAGATGAATCTAAGATGCGCAAGATTCAGAGATCCACTTATAGATTTAAGCAGGCATCTCAGAGTTGGAATATGCATTTTGATAAGGTGATCAGAATATATAGCTTCATTAAGAATGGAGAAAAATCTTGCATATACAAATGGGTTAACAATTCTATGGTAGTATTCTTATTTTATATGTGGATGATATTCTCTTAATCAAAATAACATCCTTGCATTACAGAGAATAAAGGTTTGGTTGTCGCCATAATTTTTCATGAAGGACTTGAGAGAAGCATCCTACATCTTAGGGATGAAAATCTATAGAGATAGATTTATGAGGTTGCTTGGGATATCTTAGTCCACGTATATTGATACTGTGCTAAAGCGGTTCAATATGAAAATTTCAAGAAAGACTATCTTCCAATAGGTCATGAAAGTTTTCTCTCGAAGAGAGATTGTCTGACAACTCCGCAAGAGAGAGAACATATGAGTAGAATTCTATATATTTCGATAGTAGGATCTATTATGTATACCATGACATACACGAGATCGGATGTGGCATACTCAATAGGTGTAGTGAGTAGATATCAATCCGATTTGGATGAGAACCACTGGAAGGTCGTGAAGACCATCTTTAGGTATTTGAGAAATACTAAGGACCAGTGACTCATTTTTGGAGAATCTGACTTAAAACTCATAAAATTTACAGACTTCAGTTTTTAGTCAGATCATGATGATAGTAAAGTATATCGAAATATATATTTATTCTGAATAGTGGAGCAGTCTGTTGAAAAAATTTCAAGCAGCACACCGTGGCCTACTATACTTATGAGGTGGAATATACCGTAGCATCCGATGCTGCGAAAAAAGCTGTATGGTTGCAAAAGTTCATCGACGAGCTCGGAGTAGCACCTTTTATTAATGGCCCTGTCTTGTTGTACTATGTCAGCACTGGAGTCATTACTTAAGCAAAAGAACCTAAGTCTCATCAGTGCACAAAGCATATTCTGTGCTGCTACCATTTAGTCCAGGAGATCATGGATTGAGGTAATGTCGAGCTTTAGAAGATCGACGAAAAGAAGAACCTGGTTTACCATTTACTAAAGCCCTCGGTGTCAAGGAGTTTGAAGATCATAAATCGAAGATGGGTATATAATACTGTATCAGTTGGCTTTAGTCCAAGTGGAAGTTGTTGAAAATTGTATCCCGAAGCCAATCGTCAGCCTGTTCACAGTTGTGTTCATGTATGTAAATTGTATATGAATTATAATTAATAAATATTATTAACTTTTTATCATATTGTGTACATCTTCTTATTGAACTCCTGTGTTGTGATGAAGTCCTTAGGACTATTTAATTGATATAGGAAGATATATTGCTTAGTCCTTAAATATGTTCACGATCAAATGATATGCTATTACTAAGACGATAACTATATCAAGTTTAGATCATTTGTGTCATATGGATTGATTGTTCTCTTAACCAAGGAGTGTAAAGACACTGGTATGACATACAGATGAGATGTAGGAGTACATCTTAGGAAACATGACCAAGTGCAGAGCACTTTGCTGTCAAGAGTAGCTCATGAAGGATATAGGTATGTGTCTCTCCAATCGAGATCACGACGATAACTTGTAGGCAACTCACTATGCTTTGATGCCAAACTATCTGAATTTTAATTCAGTGATGAAAATTTTGGGCACAATCAAGTACTTACGAAGTGGTGTGTGAGTCAAGATAGAATTGACCCTTCAAATTATAGGAGTTAATGCATCATTATATTTAATTTAGTAAAATCTTAATCAAGGTAGTTCATGTGATAGATTTGAAAGGTTGAAATACAATGTAGATGACTCATTCAAGATTGACAGTTATACCATACATCATCCTAAGCATTTAAGATCAAAAGGATGAATTATACAGTAACCATGCTAGTGGATTCTTGAACATTGTTTTGCAATCATTCAACCTATCCGGACATCGGATACCATTGCTAGATGGTCACTTTGATTGATACAGAAATTATTCTTATGCTACCAACTTAAATTCGAACCTATGGGATCACACTCAAAAGAAGTTTCTAACTGATCTAATGTCTGATCGACGATTGAGAATCATCCAAGAATATAATTGTCAATTTGATTGATGATTAACTTTATGCACAAGTTGTGATAAAATAATTCACCAAGAATTAGTGAATTAATAGAAGATTAATTAGCAATTGAATTGCTAATTAGTTTGAGTATTAAGGTTTGGATCAAATCTAATTGAATTGGATTCAATTAGGTTTGACCGATTAGGTTATTGCATGACCTAATAGCTAAGGATGTTTAATTTTTGATTTGATTAGGATTTAGACTCGATTAATTTTTTAATTGGATTAGAAATTAATCATGCTAGTTTAGTATGTAATTAGATTAGGTATTTGGGTCATGCCAAATGGTTTTGGTTTGAACCAAATTGGAGCAAACTAAGAGTCCAAAACATTTGAACTCCTTCCCATGCGCTACCTTGTCTTTGCACCCTTCTCTTCCTCATGCGAGAATTATTTTTGCATGAAGTTTTCTTATGCCTAGAAGAGATTTGTCACCCACTCTCAGGTCTCCTTTGGATTAGGATGAGTTTGGTTAGTGTTTGAATTCAAATGGTTTGAATTTGAGTTAAAACTATCTTGATCTCATCCTTATCCTATCCCTTGTCGCCAACTCCTTATGAAGGGGTCTTATTTATGTGACAAAAGGAAATGTTCCTATAGTTTTTCTCAATGCCAATGCTCTCTCTTGTCGCCTCTTATTGATAGGATTAAGTGGTTAAAGGTTTGAATTCAAAGGGAGTTTGAATTTAAACTTAAACAACCACTTGATCTTTATCCTTATCCACTCTCATCGCCACCATAGGAAGCCATTTGTTTAATGCGACAAATCACTTGGTTTTTATTGAGAGAAACATCTGATTGGGGCATGAAAATTTGAGATGGGGCAAGCTTTCTTGTGTGACGAAAGGAGGATAGATATTTCCTCTTGGGTGTGAGACATTAGGGTGGGTACTCTAGGGTTTCGACTCTAGGATTTTGTGGAAAGATAAAATGAGTGAAAAGAGTGTCTTCTCCTCATATTCTTCCAGCACCTTACTTCCTCCATTGCATCCTTCTAATACTTGGAGGAGTCTGAGAGAATCGAAGAAGGATCGAGATCGGCCATCAAGTTGATCCCTGCACGAGCTAGCACTTCCAGAGAGACTGATCAGCACCAAAACTTTGAGTGGACGATCCGTAGAGGCTAGACATCCTGTGCAGCTGTGAGTGACCAGCGAAACCTTCAGATCATCATCTATGGTTGTGGTGTTCCTCTATTCATGCTCAAGTATAGGGTTCGGAACCCTGGTAATTATAGATTTGATTTACTGCATTAACTAGTTTTCATGCATGACTTGCTGATTTTTTACTTCAGATTTTTCACATGCATATATACATGCCATAGATCCTTATGTAGGGTGTTTTAAGATCAGATCTTATGCTTGCATCATGATTAAAATATTTAATCAAATTTAATTTTACTGTAAAAGTTTTAAAATACATACATGAAACTCCTGCAGTTTCCATCATGTCCACTCCCCAAGAGCCACTTGAAACTTTCACTATAATTTGTCCAAGATTATAGCTAGATAGTTTCTTTAGACTCACTATCCAAAACTCAATTGGTTTACATCGAATCACCAACCACAACTTACACAAAGCCATCTCTTAACTTACAATCTAATTTTCAGACTTGGATGAGCCTATCCCCTAGCTTAAAATCCAATTAAGCTAGTTACAATGAAAGTTGAAAAAAAAGAACAATAGAACACTAACGCTCCTTTAATGAGTAGATTGAAAGTCGATAAAGCTTGGTTGTTGAGTACTTGAATGTTCACAGTTAAGACTCTTGAATGCTTCTTCAATGATCTCACAAAAGTCAAGAGGAAGTAGGTTAGAAGTTGGTGAACTCTCTTGAACACAATGAATGCTGGAAAGTCACTCTTTTTACTTTTAATAGTTTGAACAGCCACTTCTTTTTGTTTCCTTGACTTTTCTTTTAGTATCCCTCTATGCTTCAATATTTAGTCATCATCAAAATCATCCTTGGGGTCAACAGAAAGTGCTTTGAAAGGTGGTTACTTAATTAGGACTATTGCATCAGGAGCGGAGATCCTCCCACAGATCATCACTTATCTAACCAATTTGATTGATCAAATTTTGATTTGACAAGCTTAGTGTTGAGTTCACTACGATTGTGTTATATCATGAGTTTGGTCTTGATGAGTCAAGACGTGATCTCACTAGTAGATCCAATGTAATTGTGGATTTACATGCAATGTAAATAAATAATTAAAACTTAATAAGATCTAAATTAAGTCTTCTCATAAATATTAAGTCTAGCATTTTCCACTGTTGTAGATATGCGGGTCCTTTCGGATGTTGATTGTTCTTGACTGGATATAGTGGTTCAGTTGCATCAGAAAAGATACAACCACTCTATTAGCTTGAGATACTCTAGGGTAGTGATGGGGTTGGACCCAATAACTATTAGATGAGGGATACAATGATGGCTTTACACCCGATAGTGAATTATGTGTCTGACTTAACTAAGAAATGAGACTAATAACTATTAGGTGAGACTTTAGAAATTAGAGACTGACGACCACTGTAATTTGCTTGAGAAGTATTGGATAAGAGTTGCCCACTCATTGGTTGATATATTGTCAATAACTATTAGGTGAGGAGGTGTGCCAATTGATGAGACTGCTGTCCCACTTGAAATCTTAGTTGTGAAGGGTTTTTGTTTCTCTACCTGAGGAGTGTATGAGATTCGAGGAAATAGTGGGAGATGTATTTATTTAAAAGATCCTAGAATAAATATTAAAATTAAGTATAAATATCTAACTGGAATCTTTACTTTCTGATAGAATATTATATCGGCTTCAAATTCCTTAGCTTATATATTAGAAACCTATTGACCAACCGAACAAGTTATAAAGAGTGGCTCAGGTGAAAGAAACATGTAGTAGTACTATGCATACAATTTTAAAAATTTGTGCAGCAGAAGAACAAGATTAAATAATTTAATCTAAATTACATGCATAAGATCTAATCTAAACTATCATGCCAAGATAAATAATATGAACTAAAATGCACTTTAGATCTGAAAATAAATACTTGCATCGATCAGATCGATGTTGGAATACTAGATCTAACTATTAGATCTAACAAAACGATCAAGATAGGTTAGAAATCATTATCGAACTGAAGGAATCTTGATCTTTTCTAGTCCAATGCTTGAAAAGGCTCTCCTTCATGTTGCTCGTAGCCACACAAAGTGGTCTGGCCTCTACAGCATGTCCACATGATGATAGACGTAGATCAGGGTCCTTGGAAGTGCTAGCTTGCAAGGAAACTTCGAGACTAATTTCTTCCTTCTTCTTCAAGGGCCTTGGATGCTCTAAAGGATGAAGAGATCTAGAGGAGGAAGAGAGAAAGAGGAAGAGAAGCTCTAGAAAACAAAACCAGCAAGGGATTCAAAGATGGGATGCCAAGAGAGGAGGCAACCTTTTATAGACTAGGGCTAGGGTTTCTTCCAAGGAGAGGAGGCGCCATAGAGTCCACACCCAACCCAATTTTGGCATCCCAAAATTTTTAGAAAGAGGTCTTTGGCATTAGGAGGAGATCTGGTATCTCACACATCCAAAAACTCTCCAAGAAAATAAAAAAATTCAATTAGGTGCCAACAACTTTCCTTGTTTAAAAAAAATCTTTCCTTCTTATCACCTTATCTCTAATTCGGATCGCATTCAAATTAGGCAGAAATAAGATTATGACTAACCATCCCTTGCCACCCACCCTCACTGGGCCCACTCTCATGATGCTAAAAGGCTCAAGCCAAATCCAATTTGGCATGGAGAAGGAGTGCATGGGTCCAGGGTGGTGCAAGGAGATAAGGATAGAGTCCTTGCTGACTGAGACTCTTCATTTCTAAATTTATTCTAAACCAAATCAAATCTGGTTTGAATCTAATGTTAGAAATGAATCTAATCTAATTAGAAGCCCAATCATCTCAATAATTTTCTAACTCTATTAGGAATTAGCTGAGTACAAACCCTGATCAAATCAAGATCAAAATTTCTTATAATCAGGCTTGATCATATCAAACCCAATCTAAGTCGAACTAAATCTAATTTAATTAGACTTGATCCAAAATTTTTACTTAATCAAATTAAGTCAATTAGTTATCTAATTACTAATTAATTCTTTATTAATAGTAGAGTCTCAGTGCAATGGGACTCTCCTCCAGAGTCTCAGTCCCAGGGAGACTCCTCACTAGAGTCACAATCCAATTGGACTCTTCAGCCATCAGATCTGACCAAATTTTCTAATGTGTATGACCCCATAGTTTCGAACCTAAGCTGGTAGCATAGGAATAACTTTCTATACTAATTGATGTAACCATCTAGCAATGAGACCCGACGTCCGGATACGTCGAAAGATTGCAAAGCAACATTCTAGAACCTACTGGTGTATGGTTACCATATAATTCATCCCTTTGACCCTAATGCTCAAAGTGACCTAGGGTTCCACTGTCAACCCTAATTTAGTTGACCACATTGTGTTTCAACCTTTCAAATCCATCACATAGATTATCCTGGCTAAGGTTTTATTAAATTAAATATATTGATGCATATCTCCTACTAATTTAAAGGGGTCAATTCCATCTTGACTCACAAACCGACTTGATAAGTACTTGATTGCACCTAGTATCTTTCTGTCACTGAGTTAGAAACTCAGATGGTCTAGTACTAAATTATAATGAGTTGCTTATAAGTCACTATGATGGTCTCAAGTCTAAGGGATACTTATACCCATACCCTTCACGAGCTACTTTTGACAGCAGAGTACTCGACAAATGGTCATGTTCGATGTGAATGTACTTCTACATTCCATCTACATGCCTTAACAGTGTCTCCACACTCCTTTGTTAAGAGGACAACCAACTCATATGGCACACAATGATCTATGCTTGATATTGCTATCGTCTTATTAACAGCATATCATTTGGTCGCAAATATTTTAAAGACTAAATGATAAATCCTTCTTTGTCAATTAATTATAGTCCTAAAGACTTCATTATAACACAGGAGTTCAAAATAAAATAGATAATTTATAATAAAAAGTTAAATAATTTTATTAATAAAATTATATATAATTTACAAGAATGAGCACAATCATCAATAGACTGACGATTGACTTTGGGACATATTTTTCAACAACTCCTACTTGGACTAAAGTCAATCGATACAGTATATATACCCATCTTCGACTTGTGATCATCAAACTTCTTGATTCTGAGTAAATAGGTCGGCTAGGTTCTCCTTTCTGTCGATCTTTTGAAGATCGACGTCACCTCGATCCACGATCTTTCGGATAAGGTAGTAGCGGTGAAGAATATGCTTGGTACACTGATGGGACTTCAGCTCCTTGGCTTGAGCAATGGATCCAGTGTTGTTTCCGTATAACAAGATAGAGCCATCAACGAAGGGTGCCACTCCAAGTTTGCCGATAAAATTTTGCAACCATACAGCTTTCTTCGCAGCATCGGATGTCACGATATATTCTGCTTCACAAACAAAGTCAGCCACAGTGTACTGCTTGAAACTTTTTCAGCAGATTGCTCCACCATTCAGGATAAAATTTAATCTGACACACTCTTGCTATCATCATGATCTGACTAAAAGTTGGAGTCAGTGAACCCCACTAGTTTCAAGTTAGTTTCACTCTATATAAGTCACTGGTCCTCAATATTTCTTAAATACTTAAGGATGGTCTTTACAACCTTCTAATGATTCTCTCTTGGATTAGACTGGTATCTACTCACCATCCCTAATGAGTATGCCACATCTGGTCTTGTACATATCATGGCATACATTATACAATCCACTATCGAAGCATATGGAACTCTACTTATATGCTTTCTCTCTTGAGGAGTTGTCAGATAATCCCTCTTTGAGAGAGAAATTTCATGACCTATCGGGAGATAGCCTTTTTTAAAATTCTTCATGCTGAACCCCTTCAGCATGGTATCTATATATATGGACTGGATCAATCCAAGCAACCTTTTTGATCTATCATTAGATTTCGATGGCGCAGCGGAAGGACTAGGTGTTTAAAATTTTCATTCAAAACACCTGATGTACCGAAAACCCTAATGCCCAGAAATCTTTGACTATATCAATCAAAGTATTGTTAATATAAAATTGGATATGAAAAATATCTATAGCACTAATCCAATTTTCATGAGATGTCTAAGTGTCCACCCTCTAATGGTGATCCACATAAAAATTGTACCAAAATAGTGCTCCTTCATCTTGCTTCAAGAGTTCTAGCCCATAGAACTCGACTAGCCTTGTATCGGTCAGATTTTCTAAGAACCTAACTCGACCCTCTTAGAAATTTCTCTAGACTTTTGATTTTTTTCTTTAGAATCTTTTCAACAATTATTAAAAATAGATAAGGCTTTGTCTTAAATCCCAAAGCTTTGTCCTAAAACTAAGATAGGTTGTAGGAAAGAAGGAAGAGCAACGGAGAGAAAATAGAAACTTGATCTGAATGCCTTGGACACCTAGTGCCCAGGCCTTTTATAGCCACCAGAGGGATACCAAAGGGAGGGACACACCCACAAAAGGTTTATCTGATCTGATTATCAGAGATAAGAGTTCCTTCAAGTAGAAGGACTCTTATCAATGATACGTTGATCAGCACCTTTACCTATGCACGTGACCAGAGAAGGGATATTTTCATGTCTCTTCTCAAATCAAAAAAATACACAAAAATACACATGGATAGGAGACTCATTTTTATTCCAGAAAACTTAATAAGGTGATAAAAATCTCATAGAAGGATGTTATTCTCACACTTCATCACACAAGTTCTGATCACCATGTGCCAGCGCATGTGGGAGAAGTTTTGGCATCCATTTGGCCCTCTGATAAGTCTGTAAAAAATTCAAAAAAATCACCAAAATATTTGATAAAATTTGAAACATTATCAAAAAAAGTTATTCCAATTTGAATGAGTTTGATTAGGAGAAGGATTCTCAAAATGTAGAGAGACGTGATGTTTCAACATGCACATGCGGGAGACCCTTCCTGTTTCCAATTTTTCTCCACCCAAAATAATCTAAAAAAATCTATCTCATACTTTGAGATGTGCATCAGAGGATGGAGGGTGATGTGGGCTACCACCCATATCTTAATCTCATGCCAGAAGAATTTTTTCTTCTGCTTACTCCAACTCGCGCACGCCAATTCTGATTTGCACCAAGAGTCCTTCACAATTTGGACTCTTGGTTTTGGCGTTGACATGGGATGTGGCACCCCATTTTGAGCTGCTTCCAGGTGTTACAACTTGACCCAAATGCGCACCAAATTGGGCTAGTTAATTAGCAAGGGATGAGACCAAATTGATCTCCAAAGGAGCTAGGGTTTCCACACATGCTAGCATGCTTACCGAAATCCTGATTGAATCCAAAATTCTAATCAACCTTATTAAAAGGGTCCTTGTTTAATTTTATATATATGTGACTCATTGGGTTCCACATCTAGTCAGTAGTAGGTCTGGGTGTAAGTTGACCAAATTTGATTAGATTTCAATCGAACCGATTTAGGTCCAATCGAGCTAACTTGAGTTCAACAATTAGAATCCTTTCTAATTGATGTTTGAATTAAACGCTTTAATTTGATCAAATCTACAAGTCAAGATTGATGTCTAGTAATGTATCATTACTATCCAAAAGATGTAAAATTTGATAAAAATATCAAATATACCCTTCAGTGGTAAGTTATCGTGC
>KE508494.1:0-12495 GCA_000441515.1 Elaeis oleifera | reverse complement strand
TAGATGATTTCTGTGATCTAATTATTATAGGACTCCTAATTCAATTAAGCTTTGAATCAATCCAATACTCATGAAAGGACTCCTACAAGAGATAGAATTGCCATTACATATGGCACCCACAATGCACCCATTCTCACATCCACATGAGATGCCCACAACCATCACCATACCAGGTGCTAGTTGGCCAAGGGAGTGAGAGAATCTCAGTGTAAGTAGGACTCTAAATACCTCATCCAAAAAGGATCTGATTCTAATCCAATTCGAAGCTGGTTCGAGATAATTTCGAAAGGCTATCAATCTCAAACTCTTTGAAAATTTTGCATCAAGTCTAACTTAAAATTTTGAACTCAATTAAATTTAATTAATTTATATATAATTTAAATTAATTAATACTTAAATCCAATCTCTCATAGGCTTCAAGAATCATAGATCAAAAATAGTTCATCTCCAAGATTGAACTTGAACCTCATGTGTAGTACTAGCTAGACATAGTCAACTCTTCAATCCCGTTTGATCCATAAATCAATTCTTAATTAAGTGAGTTTATATATTTAATCAAGTCAAATACTTTCAAATTAGATACATAAAGATACACCAATACCTTCCTATCTTGTCTGACTTGTGTGCGTGACTCCATAGGTTCAAACACTAAGTTGGTAGCATAGAAACCGATTTCTGCACTAATCAAGATACCATCTAGCAATAATTTTTGATATCCAAATAGATCGAATTATTGCAAAGAAATATTTTAAAATCCATACATATGGTTACCACATAATTCATCCTTTTGATCCTGAATGCTCTAGGATGGTCTAGGTTTAACTGTCAACCCAGATTTCTTAATCCACATTGTATTTTAACCTTTCAAATCCATCTTATGGATTACCCGAGCCAAGACTTTACTAAATTGAAATATAACGATACATCAACTCCTATAATCCAGAGAGATCAATCCCATCTTGATCCACACATAGACTTTGTAAGTACTTGACTACACCCAGTAGCCTTCCGTTATTGCATTAGAAATCTAGATAGTCCGGTACCAAAGCATAGTGAGTTGCTTGCAAGTCACTATGGTGATCTCAGATCTGAGGTACACTTATATCCATATACTCTACGAGCATCTCTTGACAATAGAATGCTCAGTAGATGAGTCACATATTCCATGATAATGTACTCCTACATCTCACCTGTATGCCATATCAATATCACCATACTCTTTGGTTAAAAGGACAATCAACCCATATGGCACACAACAACCTCTGCTTGATAAACGTCATCGTCCTGTAATGACGTATCATTTGATCACAAACATATTTAAGAACTATACGATAAATTCTCTCTTTATCGTACACTAACATAGTTCTAAGGACTTCATCACAACACAAGAATTCTACAAGGAAGATGTAACATTGTGATAAAAAATGTCAGCATAACTTTTATTCATCAATCAATAATTCATATACAAAGAGGAACTCAATCGTCATATGATTGATTTTTGAACATAATTCTCAATATTTATAAGTTGGCATGGAGGTTGTTTAGATGAGAACAAATTCTCATCAACACTTGAATTCAAATCAGATTTGAATTCAAGCAATCAACTAATTGATTCAATCTCTTGATCCTTATCAAGAGTGGTTGACAAGGGGTGTTGGGTGTGAGAAACTCCATGCAAATCATTATTTTCGTGAGCATAGAAATGGTGTGAACAAGATGGTTGGCTAGGAAGAGTCCAATCTAGTTTGGACTCTAGGGTGTTATCCACTTAGGTCTCCATCCTAATCAAATTAGATTAGACCCAACTAGACAACTTGAATCCAATCCAATTAGGTACCAAACTTGATTAAATTTTGATTAAATTAGAATTTAATCAAGCCCAAGTCTGGATCAAATCAGGAATCAATCATCCTTAGCGATCAGGTCATCTCATAACATAATCAGATCAAACCAAATTGAATCCAATTCAATTAGACTTGATCCAAATCACATCACTCCATCAAATTGAGTTAATTAGCAATCTAATTTCTTATCAATCTTCCAATAATTCACTAACCTTTAGTGGATTAATTCATTATAACTTTTGCATAAAGTTAACCATCAATCGAATTGACGATTATATTCTTTGATGATTCTCAATCATCGATCAGCCACTTGATCAGATAGTAACTTTTTGGAATGTGATCCCATAGGTTTGAATCTAAGTTGGTAGCATAGAAATAAATTTCTAAACTAGATATAACCATCTAGCACTGAGACCCGACATTCGGATAGGCCGAATGATTATAAGGCAACATTCAAGAACCTATTGGTGTATGGTTACCATATAATTCATCTCTTTGACCCTAATGCTCAAAATGACCAAAGATTTAACTATCAACCCTGCAATAATCATCCATATTATATTTCAACCTTTCAAATTCATCATATGGATTATCCTGACCAAGGTTTTATTAAATTGAAATACATTGATGCATTAACTCTTGTAATCTGAAGGGTCAATCCCATCTTGACTTACATACAGACCTAACAATTATAGGACTGTGCCCAAAAATCTTTGATCACTGAATTAGAAATTTAGATAGTCTGACACCAAACAGCAGTGAGTTGCTTGTAAGTCACCATGGAGATCTTAGATTGGAGGGATATTTATATCTATGCACTTCATGAGCTACTTTTGATAGTAAAGTGCTCTACAATTGATCATGTTCAGTAAGATATACTCTTATATCTTACCTGTATACCATACCAGTATCTCTACACTCCTTGGTTAAGAGGACAATCAATCCATATGGCATACGATGACCTACACTTGATATAGCTATCATCCTAGTAATAGCATATCATTTGGTCATGAATTGGTTTAAGGATTAAACGATAAATCCTCCTTTATCGATTTAAAATAGTTCTAAAAACTTCATCACAATACAGGAGTTCAAAAAAAGATATACATTTTATGATGAAAAATATCAAATAATTTTATAATAAATAATTAATATACAATTATATACATGAGCACAACCGTCAACAGACTGACGATTAGTTTTGAGACATATTTTCCAACAACTCTCATTTGGACTAAAACTAATGGTACAGTATTGTATATCCATCTTCAATTTATGATCATCAAACTTTTTGACACCAAGGGCTTTAGTAAATGGGTTGGCCAAGTTCTCCTTTCATTGATCTTCTGAAGCTTAACGTCACCTCGATCCACGATCTCCCAGACCAGATGGTAGCAGCACAGAATATGCTTGGTGTACTAATGAGACTTCGAGTCCTTCGTTTGAGCAATAGTGCCAATGCTATCGCAGTACAGCTGAATCGGACCATCAATGGAGGTGCCACTTCGAGCTCACTGATGAACTTTCACAACCATATTGCATTCTTCACAATATCGATACCATGATATACTATGTCTCGCATACAGAGTCAGCCATGGTGTACTGCTTAAATTTTTCAGCAGAGTACTCCACCGTTTAGGATAAATACATATCCCGATATGCTCTTGCTATCGTCACGATCTGACTAAAAGCTAGAGTCTGTAAACCCCACAAGTTTCAAGTTAGATTCTCCATAAATGAGCCACTGATCTTTAATATTTCTTAAATACTTAAGGATAGTTTTCACAACCTTCCAGTCATTCTCTCTTGGATCAGACTAGTATCTACTCACTCCCTTGGTGATATACCACACTGATCTCGTACATGTCATGACATACATAATGGATCTCACTACTAAAATATATGGAATCCTACTCATACGCTCTCTTTCTTGAGAGATTGTCGGACAATCCCTCTTCGAAAAAAAATTTCATGGCCTATTGGAAGATAGCCTTTCTTGAAATTTTTCATTCTGAATCGCTTTAGTACGGTATCGATATATGTGGATTGAGATAATCCAAGCAACTTCTTCGATTTATCTCTATAGATTTTCATTCCAAAGATGTAGGATGTTTTTCCCAAATCCTTCAAGGAGAATTGAGCCAAACTTTTATTCCCTGTAATGTGGAGATGTCATTTCCAATTAAAGAATATCATCTACATACAAAATAAGAAATACAACTACCGAACCATTTGCCCACTTGTAAATGCAGAGTTCTTCTTCATTTTTAATGAAGTCATACATTCTGATCATCTTATCAAAATACATGTTTCAACTTCCAGATGCTTGCTTTAATCTATAAATAGATCCTGAAGCTTGCACACCTTAGACTCATCTATGGATGTGAATCATTCAGGTTGTATCATATGTTAGATGAGTGTCCTAGAAGTCAATTATTGGCTGACACATTTTGTAATTCTAGAATTTAACTTTATACTTATAATATTTTTATTATTAATAAAAGATATTTTTTTCTAATCATGTTTATGTGTCCATGATTTATCTTAAAAATTAACAAAGATGATTTTATATATTCTCAAGGTATTGAGAATTTAAGGTATACATTATTAGTGGTTAGTTTCTAAATACTCTCAATCAAAAGATCGTCATAGAGGACAGTGATCAATCCATTTAAGATCGATGCATGGATCACCTTTTTTCTGAATAGATGAATCTCAGATCTACAGTGTAGAGATACTGAGGTGAGAGTGCAGATGGTTGTTAGAGAATACTTGCATTGAGCGTGACCAACATGAAAACTACTTGGATGTCTACTCATTCATCAGTAATTGTCTTGATGCAGCAATGGTATGAGTGGTCCTTTGACCTGCAGTGTCGTCGGTTATTCACAGCGAGGCTACTAAATTTGACTGCATGTTCCTTCGATCCCTAGCCATTTGGGTCCTTACTGTGTATGTTAGCTACAGTAGATTCAAATTCGCTGTTAGGAGTAGGATGCATCTAGATAAAATCTATCAATCTTAGTAGAAAAGGAGAAGTCCTATGTGATTTGCGAGACTGAGTTTAAAAAATTTTTGGCCAAAGCATGTGTGAATACTGGAAAAGGGTTTTCACAGGATTTACAAGTGAACTCGAGTCGAGCCAATCTTGCATATGACTGATGATGGAATCTGATGAGTTCTCCATGACCTCCATCAAATCGGGATAGATGATAGAAGAACTAAATCATACGATAACTACATATAGGATTCATACTTTCATTCTACAGGATTGCCACTACATATTGCTAGGTATTACTAGTGGATTATGAGACTCATCGGGTGTCATCTTGATGATCGATGACTCTCGAAAGATAGAGTTAGAATTGTTCCGATCCATCAAAAGGAGTTTCGATGATATTATGATGGAGATCATAATATATCTTACTACCGAATAGAATGAAACCCATGGGATCACACATTAAGGAATTTAATCTTGAATTAACTAATTGGACTTATGAAATTCTAATTGGGTTAGGATTTAGTGAAATCCTATTGGGTTTAGGAGAACCATGCTAGCACATGGTTAAACCCAATTCTTCTCTGGACTTGGATTCCTTATTAGATAATGATTGGATCAAGTCAATAGCCTTGAACCTAATCTAGATCCACTTTGATTTGGGTTTAGAGGGGCACCAATTTGAGGGCCCAAATGGATTGGATCAAGCCAATTAGTTGACAAATAAATCTCCTTATTTTCTCCCTTGAAATTTCTTTTTAGCATGGATCATTTTTGGAAGAAGAGATGAGGCGCATGCCTCCTTTCTTTTGGAATGTCCAAGGGGCGCATGCCCCTTTGGAGTTGGCATGGACAGAAAGAGAAAGGGGCTACGTCTCCTCTCTTGTGTTTTTAAATATCCAAAGGGGTGCCAAAGGTTGGCACCCCCTCTATCTGCCTTATGGGATGAAGGGTGCTCCCTCATCTTGCTTTATAAGATGTGGGTGCCCCCTCTACTTGCCATATAGGATGTGGGCCTTTCTAATTATATCTAGCTTTCTTGAGAAGAAAATCAAATTAAAAGGCAAGGGATCTTATGAGATAACGACTAACCTTTTAGCCTGATTAGAGATTGATTTGAAATTAAGAAAAGATATATTTAAGAGATGGTCTCCTAGGATTTATGGGATGATTGAATTGAGAATTTAGATCTAAACCCCATCCTCTCTTTCTCATCTCTCTTTAATGCCCAAGGATTGGACATCCCACCTTCCCATGCACCCAAGTTATTGGGTAATCTCTTCTACATCAAGGAATAGGAAGAAAGACTGCAGTTCAAGTGTTGAGATCGTGGATAAAGATTAATAGTTGATCAAAGATCCAAAAGGATAAGATTCATTTGGAAAGATGGATCTAAAATGAGAAGAAATATTCAAAATTGATCTTGGTGGATATTTGTAGAGGTCTGATGCATGTGCGGCTCAAGAACCTTCAGATCTACAATCATCGGTTGCAATGTATTTCAACCCACGTAAAGTATTGAGATGTGATCTCAAATTTTTTATTTATTTTTAGATTATATGCATGTCTTAGATTTAGGACTCGGATAGATATAGATTAGATCGATTACATGTGGGGTTAAAGAGTTTAACCTAGATCCATTTCTGCTGCTATTTCAAATCAATTTTGAAATCTATGCATGCTTGTCTACCCATTTTTCAATAGTGGTATCAGAGCCACTGATTCTTTATGACATATTTAATCTAATTTTTATGTTAGATCTAAAATTTTAAATGATTTAGTATTGATCTTGTGCTGAAATAAAATTGTCCTGATATAGAGTTAACCCTATGTATTGGAAAGATTGTCCTAGCACAAGATTGATCTATTTTGAAATCTATTCTTGAAATAATTAAACCAATCTTTTAGATCTGAAAATAGATGTATATGATATATCTTTATTTATGTTAGATCTAAAATTAGAATGATTAAAAGTTTACATCGAACTGGTATAAGGTTGTCCTGATATAAGGTTTACTCCTTATATTGAAAAGGTTGTCCTAGTTTGATGTAAATTAATTTTAAAAATATTTTAAATATTTTAATTATTATTTTAGATCTGATTATGAATATATTTGATATGTATAATTTTTATTTTAGATCTAAAATTTAATATATATGTGATATATATTTGTAATTTAGATCTAAAACTTCATATATGTGATATATGACATTAGGTTTAGATTTGAATCTATTTTAAGACCATAAGCCACTAATGCATGTAATAAAATATAATATAAAAAATATTTTTAGAATCTAAAAATTATATTATTATATGTGGATATGGGTTGAACAAATTAGGCCTAGTGTGAGGGGCTATGATGGTGAAGCAGAAGCATGGATTTCAAAATTTAAACCAAGAAATCTTAAACATTAAATTCTAAACCAGAACCTCCTTGATGATTAATAAATATATAAAATATTTTTATAACATAATTGAAGGTATAGAAGAATACCTGTAACGCTTATTCCAAAACTCCGACAGAACCTCCATCAGGTGCCCACATGTTCACCCTCCAATTGTGATCCATACAGGACTTTGATCAAGACATCAACTCTTTAATCTGATTCTTTCCTCAAAATTCTTTCTCCAAAATTTTTTGGATACTAGAACCCTCAGACTTCCTTCCTCTCCTTCTAGCCTTCCTATCTTTACCTCTCTTGTCTCCTTGTCTTTCTTATGTCTCTTCCTAGGCCCTTGTCCTAAAATTGGATTTGTCTTTACTATTTTAAGACTTGTCCTAATAAGGAAAGAAGAAAAAAATTGAACAATAGGGAGAGAGGTGAAAGAAAGAAGAGATAAGAAATAATCTGAATGAATTAGAACCCCAATGCGCATCCTCTTTTATATTTGAAGATCGGATGCCATTGGGATTAACTCGTGCCTTTCCAATCCATTTCTCACACCCAATCTCACTTCGCTCCACCCTTCACATATTGGTCCAAGCCTTATCTATTACATGGAAGCATCAAAATTAATTCCAAGGGTCGCTTCACGTAGAAGGACTCTTCAAAATTAATTCTTCGGTCTTTCTCTGAATGGTCATGTAACTTCTCAATTGGAGTCTATTGCTCCAAGAATTGATTTTGATGATCACAAACCATTTGAGAGAACTACTAATGAGTTTTCTATAACTGGAGATTACTTTTATGATGTTTCAGATAGTTTAAGAGATTGAATTTGAAAAGCTTCATCAAATATGTCAAAAGTTGAAGTTTCAGCAAGTTGGTAAAGTTTTGAAAGCTTTTGAGAGTGTCCAAACTGATTTGAATTCATTTGAGAATGTTTGGATAAGTTTTGGTAAGTTTCAAACCTTAAATACATAAAAACTAGGTTAGAACATGATGAGACGACCACCTGGGTCATCCCTTCTGTTGGCAGCCGGCACGTAGCATTTTGGGTCATGGCATGCTATGGAATGACCCACCTGGGATGCCTCATAATAATTGGGATGCCCCATGGGATGCCCCCCTGAGACCATGAGACCAAAATAGAGAGCAGGACTTTCTGTCTGGCCATTTGGGATGCTCCATTCTGGGTGAGCTGCGTAATGGCTAGTTTTCAGCTCATTTTTGATGCATTTAAGGTGTATTAAACATACTTTAATGGTTCTAAACTAACTCTAAGATATTCTCAAGAATAAATGACAACTATAAATACTCTATTCAACTGAAAAATCATAAGATTTTTGCAAGCTCAAAGATTAAATTCGAGAAAAGTTATTTTCAGCTCTAAGAAAGAGATTGAAGCATTTAAGCACTTCACCAACCACTCTCCAGCAGCAATCAAGAATTGAATTCATTGAGAGTGAACAGTAAAAGTTTCCACCCCTTAAGTATTGTATTTCTATTACTTTTATTATGAATATTTAAGGGGTTTGTGTGTTGAAATTTATATACTCTATTTTTCTCAAACAGTTTTTAGGTGTTTGAGTTTTGGAGGATTTTAAAACTCATTTGGGTTGATCCGAACCCTGAATTGGAGTGTTGAGGGTTGGTTTGTATCTGAAAATAAGTGTTCTTGTTGGGAAGGCAAGGGTTGAAGGTGTCCGACGTGGTGTAATTTATTGTTATCCATTTAGTGGATTGAATTCTCAAGTAAGAACTTGAGGAGTAGATGTAGGTGCAAGGTTAGCACCGAACTACTATAAATCCTTTGTGTTTGTTGTGCTTGCCTCTCTTATCTTGTTCTTTATGCTCATTACTTGCTTACTTTTATTTATGTTTGATTTTATTTTTATTGTAAGTTGATACACTTCATTCTTCACCTTGGCACATTGCTTAAGTAGTTTAATTTTAAAATTTCAAAAAATCTAATTCACCCTCCTCTTAGGCTCCATATCTGGGCAACAAGTGGTATCAGAGCCCGGTGCTCTAGTTCTTGCTTGATTTAACCATCAAGAGCTAAAGATCTATGGTAGCCCAATTTGGCACATCCCTATCCAAGGGGCAATCAATAAACTGACCTTCACTTTTCAATAGGTCAAACTACACCTATTGAAAAGTTTGGATGAAATTTTATTCAAGCATTTGACCATAACATGTGGGGTGTCATAGTAAATAGACCACATACACCCACCAAATTGATTGATGGCATATCTATCCCTAAGTCGGAAGGTGAATGGGATGATTTTGATAAGAAAATGGCTCAGCTCAATACTAAAGCTATGAATATTTTATATTGTACTTTAGATGCTAATAATTTAATCGTATTTCTATATGCATGTCTGCTAAAGAATTTGAGATAGGTTAGAAGTCACACATGAAGGCACAAACCAAGTAAAAGAATCTAAAATCAATATGCTTGTACACAACTATGAATTGTTTAAAATAAAACCTAAAGAATCAATAACATAAATGTTCACTCAGTTCACTGACATCATAAATGGCTTAAAAAGTCTTGGTAAATGTTACTCTAACAGTGATCTTATGAGAAAAGTACTCAGATCATTATCAAGATTATGGGAAGTGAAAGTCACTGCAATCTAAGAAGCTAAGAACTTGAATGTTTTACCATTGAAGAAACTGCTTGGATCCCTCATGACCCATGAACTGACCATGAAGCAGCACACTGAGGAGGAAACCAAAGAAAGAGGACCATAGCCCTTAAGTCAACAGCTCAAGAAGAGGATGACTCAGAAAATTAGACAATAATAAAGAAGATGAGGACTTGGCCCTGATCACTAGAAAATTCAAACGGTTCTTGAGAAAGAAAGATAAGGGACCAAGAGAAGGCCACCAGCTAAAGGGGAGCCAAATAAAGAGAAGAAAAGGAGCAGCCCATAATTGTTATGAGTGCAAGAAGCCTGACCACTTCAGATCAAAATGCCCTCAGCTCAAGAAAGATCAAAAGAAGTTCAAGAAGTAGAAAGCCATGATGGATACATGGAGTGATAGTGACGACTCCACCACCAATGAAGAAACCCAGGAAGAAGCCAACCTATGCCTTATGGTACACGAAAATGAGGTATCATCTGAAACTCAACCTGAATTTACTTATGATGAATTATTAGAAACCTTTCATGAACTCTTAAATGACCTAAAGAATTATGTTGGTGCAGAATCCGCCGGCGTCGGAGAAGCTGGAGTCGAAGATGCCGCGATCGCCGTCGGGACCTGCAAAAGGAAGTCTAAACCGGAGTTGGGGTTGCTCCGGCAAGACCCTCCGATACTCAAGTCAGTTCTCTGCCTCAACAAGAATGGAGTGCTCGAACGAAAATTTTAGTAGAGTTTTGAGATAGAGACGAGAGCTTAGAAAATAACGTATCTGGGGGTGCTTATTTATAGGGAGAGGGCGTAACAAACCGATAGCGACGCCTGCAACCACCTGGTGGTGGGCTGTTCAGGACCATGAGTGGTTTGTTACGGAGAGTAGTGGGGTGGAGTCGTGGCTATCGCTGGGCCTGCCACGTGGAGTTTGTTGAGGAGAGTGGAGTGATGCCTGTTGTCGTGACTTGCCAGAACATGATGGAGCCGCGTGGGATCCGTTACAGGAGGTGGAGCAGAATCGTGGCAATCACTATGACCTGTCAGGGGGTTTTAGCCTGTCGGTCGAAGCTCGATGGGGGTGTCTGGAGGAGCGGAATAGCTCTCTGTCTGAGAGGAGCTCGGATGTTTTCGAGGTTGTTGATGAAACCGCTGTCGACAGGTGCCTTAGGTGTTGGCACGGTAGGTTGAAATCATTTTATCGTAGAAGCTCGGGTGAAGACTTTCGGTTGGTGAAGTCCGGCTGGGGTCGGCCTGACGCAGAACTCATTGGAAAGCTGTTTGTCAGGGAGGTCCGATTCCATAGAGAGTTCGGCTGGTGGTCGACTGCTTGGCCGAATTCAGAAGGTGTCGCAGGAGCCTGTCCGTAGGTGGGACCAGTGGAACACCGTTGGAGCTCATCCATTATAGAAGCTCGCTCAAAATCTATCAGCTGCAGGAGTTCGGTTGAAGCCTGACTTTTGTAGAGGTTCGGACGGGACACTTATTGATGAAGCCTGGTCGGGTCCGCCAGCAATAGGAGTCCTAGGAAGGATTCGTTAACAATAGAAGTGCGGGTGGAGGCTTACGACAGAAATCCGGCGTAGGCCGCCCGTAGTAGAGATTTGAAGTAGATCGCTTGTAGTTGTAGCTCGGAGTAGACCCCCCCGGTGGTAGAAGTTTGGAGTGATCCGCTCTTCGCGGGAGCTCGGAGTTGATCGCTCTTGGTGGAAGCTCAGAGCGTTTAGGTCTTGTCGAAACCCAGACGATATCTACCTGCAATAGAAATTTGAGAAAGGAGTCCGGCTCCCGTAGGAGTCCGGATGGAGTGAACCGGCTCCCGTAGGAGTCCGGGTTAAGCGTACCCGAAATGAGAATTCGGGGTAGAGGTCTGGTTCCCGTAGGAGCCCGACGAAAGTTTACCTGCGATTGGAGTTCGGCTCCCGTAGGAGTTTGGTGGAGGCCAACCTGCAGTAGAAGTTTGGAGAAGTGGTCCGGCTCTCGTGGGAGTCCGGACGGAGTTCGGGAGGCGGTCGACCACCGTAAAGATTTGGTGTTGGGGACGTTCGGCAACTGTCGAAGTTCTGGGAGAAGATCGGATTGGAGTCGATCGTGGCTAAACAGGATCTGAAAGAGGTCCGGAGAACGATCGATCACTGTAGAAGGCCGGCCAGTGGATTACTGTAGAAGGTCGATCGGTGGATTACTGTAGAAGGTCGGCTGGTGGCGAAGTCCATAGAGCACTTGAAGCAGTCTGTTACGGAGAGTGAAAAAGCCCATCTGGGAGAAGTCCGGAGGGTGTGGCAGGAGTTCGCCCGTCGGAGGAGTTCGGTCGACACTTGTAGAGGACACCGTGAAAGCTCATCTGCCAATGAGGCTTGGAAGCATTATGGAAGCTCGACCATCGAAGAAGTCCTGAAATGTGCCGCCCAGGGCCGGAAGCCGGAAAGCTCCCGGGGAAGCCAATACCGTCACGAACTTCGACTGGAGGTATTTTATACCTAACACCAGTCCCCCTACTTTCGAGTTCGAAATTCGAATGAAGGAAGTACAGAGAAGTTTTCACAGCCGAAGTTACCCTCTTGTCTCATGTGCGCAGCCGCCCTCAGATATTTTGGCATTTAATGTGCGTGCATTGGAGTCCTTTTG
>KE508492.1:13365-34948 GCA_000441515.1 Elaeis oleifera | reverse complement strand
AAATGCTCCCGATCAAAGGATCCTCACGGAGGACAGTGATCAATCTATTTGAGATCGATGCACGGTTCACCTCCCTTATGGACAGATGAGTCTCAGGTCTGTGGTGTAGAGACACTGGGATAAAGGTATAGATAGTTGTTAGAGAATAAATTATACTGAGCGTGATCAATACGAGAACCACATGGATGTCTACTCACTCGTCAGTGGTCTTCTAGATACTGCAGTGGTGTGAGTGGTTCTTTGACCTGCATTGTCATTGGCTATTCACAGTGAGGCTACTGGGTTTGACTGTACATCCTCTTGATCCCTAGCCATTTGGATCCTTCCTGTGTATGTTGGCTTCAGTAAGTTCAGGTTCATTGTTTAGAGTAGGATGTACCTAGATGGGATCTATCGACCTTAGTAGAAAAGAGAAGTTCTATACGATTTGTGAGACTGAGTTTAGAAAGTCTTTGGCCAAAGCAAGTGTGAATACTGAAAAAGAGTTTCCACAAGATTCACAATGAACTCAAATCGAGTCAATCTAGCATATGACTGACGATGGAGTCTGACGAGCTCTCCATGACCTCCATCAAGTCGGGACTCACGATAGAAGGACTGAATCATATGATAACTATATCTAGAAGTTTGTACTTTCATCCTACTAAGTTGCCACTATATACTGTTAGGTGTCATTGATGGATTGTGAGATTCATCAGACGTCATCTTGATGATCGATGGCCCTCGAAGGATAGAATTGAAAATGTTTCAATCCATCGAAAAAAATTCGATGATATTGTGATAGAGATCACAGTATATCTCACTACCAAATAGAATGGAACCTATGGGGTCACACATTAAGAGATTTAATCTCAAATTTATCAATTGGACTTATGAAGCTTCAATTGGGTTAGAGTTTATTGAAATCCTATTAGGTTTATGAGAACCATGCTAGCACATGGTTAAACCTAATTCTTCTCGGGACTTCGATTCGATCAAATCATAGCCTTGAACTTAACCTAAATCTATTTAATTTAATTGGGCTTTTAATTGTGAGCCCAAGAGGATTTAATTAAGTCAATTAGTTGGCATAATTATCCTAACATTATCTCTTCTTTATCTCATGATTATCTCTGAGTGTGCATGTGGAATAAATGGAAGATTGAGTGGCGTATCTTTTCTTTTGAAAATTTTGGGTGCCAAATCTTTGAGGGGTCCACCCCCTCTTATGTGTCATGGTATGGAGGAGAGAGAGTGGGATCCACATCCCATCTTTTTTGGCTAGAGATCCCTTTGTGGGGCACCAAGAGTTGGCACCTCAACTACTTGATATATATTCTCATGATGCCTCTTGTACATGCTTAAAGGGGCTGATTAATTATCATTTATATCTGATTTTATTTGGTATAAATTAGATTAAAAAGATAGAAGATTTTTATGAGATAAGAATCTATCTTTTTAAGATAATTGGGTTCCTAATATTTGTCAGGGCAGTGTCTATATATAAAGGGTGGTCTCTAGGGTTTCAAAGAATGAATTTTTAATCAACAAAACTCTTTCTCTCTCCATTGCCATGCTTTCTCTCATCATTTTCTTCCTTTTCATGTCTAAAAGTTGGGTGCTTTCTCTTCCACATGCCAAGAAAAAGTATTGGTGACTAGAGATCAAGGATCGAGGAGAAGAAGAAGAAGGCTGCAGATCAAGGAGTTGATCTCACAGTTAAGATCAAAAGAGTTGATCAAAGTCTTAAGGCCAAGATTCTTCTTAAGAAGAAGAATCTTCTATGAGAAGAAAGAAGTTCAAGATAGATCCCAGTGTATACCAATAGAGGTCGGATACGTATGCAGCTCAACCTTCTATGAATCCGAGATCATCAGAAGTGGTGAATATCTACTCACGCCAAGGTAATGAGATCTGATCTTATCAATTTTTCCAAATTTCAGATTGATGATATATGCTTTCTCCTGGGCTTGGATAGGTTTAGATTTGATCTCTAGCATGTGGGTTAAAGGGTTTAACTTATTTATTTTTTGCTACCTATTTTCAAAGTTTTAAAATCTACACATGCTGCCTACCTGATTTTCTAACAGCATGAAGCATCTAGGATGTGGAGACCATCTTCATGTGGAGCCCATGGGCATGCGGGATGGAGGAGTCCTCCTCTCCCTGGACTTCTCCCCTAAGCTGCCATAAATCATAAGAGGCGCGAAATATATTTCTATTTTAACATGGTTCTCATACGGCATCCAACACTTGGACATCCAAACATCAGGCGTAGGAAAAGCAAAACATTGGCAACAAGAGAATCCCATTTGTATGAAACTCTTCCTCTTCAAAAAATTGGAATTAAGAGGAATGTTGTTAACATCCTTTATTGCATGGGGATAAGGATGAGATGCCATCTCATGGTGCTTAAAATACCTCCATATAAATAGGCATATAATAAATCAAGGAAGTGCAAGCCTTTCGAGAAACATTTCCATGCTAATCCCAAAGAGGTGCAACTCCTCTTATGGTGCATGAAACACTTTCATGCATGGATAAGATAGATATTATGTGGCATGGAGGGAATTTAAGGAGACTTGGACTTCTTCTTAAATGCCTAGATAATAAGGGGTACTCCTATTAATTAGGTGAAACAACTTTCACATAAAAATCAAGGAAGAGAAAGGAGTTAAGGCATGATCTTCTTCTTAGCACCCAACACTTGGATGCCCAAGTTCAGAGAGCCATGATAGGCCTTTAACCATTCAAAGACCAATTAGGAGCCAAATTGATTTTGGTCTTGACCATTCAAAACCCAAAATAATCATGAATCTAAATAAATTAGGGATTTGGGTTTAAACATGTGCTAGCATATTTGACTCAAATCCATTTAGGATTTCAATCAAATCCAACTCAATTAGGTTCCACAAGACTGATCAAAAGTTCTAGACCAATTTTTTTTGTGTGACCCATTGGATTCCATATCTAGCCAGCAGTAGGTCCAGGTTCATGTGCACCTAATCTAATTAGGTCTAATACATAATGAATCCAAATCCATCAATTAGTCAAAACTCTTCTAATTAATTTGCTGAATTAAACTCTTTTAATTTACTGAGACCTACAAGTCAAGATTGACGCCTAGTAACGTGTCATGACTATTCAAAAAATATAAAATTTGATGGAATACCAAAATTATCCTTTCATAGTGAGTTACCATGCAATTCAATTTTTCAATTACACAACATCCTAAACAATCCATGGGTATGGAATCATGTCAAACCTAGATACCTATCCATATGTATCTTGATCTAATGATGATGATTCAATTGATGAATCATTAGAATTTTTTTAATGTTCATCTCTATTCTAGTCAGAGACTCTTTGAGTCATCATCCTATGAGACCACATAGGATGTTCTCTTCTCTTACAAGGAGTGATCAATTTTTTATTGACCACCTACAACCTTCATGCATATTTCACCACACCCAGAACATCCTACACATGTCTCAAAGAGTCATGCTAGAGTATGGATCAAAGTATGAATCCACATACACAAGGTACCATAGTGATCTCAGGTTTAAGGATCACTTGCACCACTCTCACTGGAGAATTATCTTTGGACATGCTGATAAGACTCCATCAGATGTTCTCTCTGTGGATCAGTTCAGTAAACTCATTCTTCAATGAGCACCTACATCTTTGTATTAGTATCATCACATAAGTGATTGTGAGATCAATCATTCTCTCTGTCGAGCATACATAGGATGTACCAGTCTTACCGACATCATCGATCTCTGACTCGATGATCCTACAATTAAAAATATTTTAGACTGAGACTATCAAAATTTTAGATCTTACTAGTATAATCTCATCATGGCCCTAAAATCATTATCCTAATCTAAGAGATTTATCATCATCATGAATATGATACACCGTAAGGCCCTTATAAATATATAAAATAATCAATATCATGCAAATGAGTAGGAAGATAATATAGAATAGTCCCATCACACCATCTATGTGATTAACTTATAGGGCACTATTCTTTCACTTCTATCACTCGGGAGCGAAGCTTCTCTTCTTTTGCTTGATGGGCTGATAGATCAGATTGATATTTAGCCGATGCATCATCACCTCCAGATCGATGCCTATCATATCAGCTAGGGTCCAAGTGAATATGTCTGCATTTTTCTACAAAAAGAGATGAGATATTTTTGGTTACCTGATTAAGTTTCGACTCAATCTAGACAATATGATCCTTATTACCATCATTTAATGGGATTGTCTTTAGGTCCTCCACTAGCTTTCCACACTCTTCAGATAGGTCATCTCGGGTGTTTACTCCATCCACTAGGTAAGCTTCAGAAGGTCTCGCACCATGAAGTGCGATGGTATAGCACTGTCATGCTAGAGCCTGGTCTCCTTTGACTTCACCAACTCCAAACTCAGTTGGAAACTTCATCTTCAGATGATAGATAGATATCATAGCTCAGAGTGCATTGAGTCTTGAGCATCTGAGGTTTGCATCATAGGCCAATGGTGCTTAAACCACCAAAAAATCAACCTAAGCACTAAATCACCGGGGGATCATCCAGCCACTATGGGGAGTGTGAGCTTAGGTATGGCGCTCTTAAGCCTTGGGGATGCAAGAGAAGAGGCTAAGGGGCAAAGAGAGTAAGTCAGTAGGAGAATCAGCTAGGATAGCAAGTTTTAGCATCTTAGTCGGCTCATTTCTGAGACTAGATCAACTAAGTTAAAGGTGAGTCAACTCAATCTCAGAATGGATCGACTATGTCTCAAAGGAGAAGTCAGATAGAAAGCTATGTTTAGAGAGTTTTAGGCCAGCATACAGGTGAGTCGACTCAATTCTATTTTGAGTCGACTCAGTCGTAGGTGAGTCAAATCAGTCTGAGATCGAGCTGACCTAGGATCACGGGTAGAACTGTATGGAATTTTATTGGGTCTGGGATTTGGTTGTTGGATGTATGACTTAGAAAGCTAATTATTGGCTGACACATTGTATTAGTTTCAGGATATTTTTGTACTTGATCTTTGAAATTAATAAAATAGATAATTATTTCATTCTAAAGTAATATGTCCTAAAATCATCCAAGGAGTTAATGGTCAATAACATATATTCTCAAGAGTTAAGAATTTAAGATATGTATCATTATAGATTAACTCCTAAATTGCTCCCAATCGTTGAATCATCATGGGGATGATGATTGATCCATCAAGATCGATGCATGGATCACTTTTCTTTTGGATAGATGAGTCTCAAGTCTACAGTATAGGGATACTGGAGCAAGAGTTTAAGTGGTTCTTAGAGAATAACGGTATTGAGTGTGATCAAGAATGAAAAGTTACTTGGATGTCTACTTACTCATTAGTGACTATCTCGATGCTGTAGTTGTGTGAGTAGTTCTTTGATCTACGATACCTTGACTACTTATAGTGGGATTGCTGTAGTTTGATAATACATAAACATAGTATCTAGCCATTCAGGATCTTGTGATGTTTGTTAATTGTAGTAGGTTCACTGTAGGAGTAGGAGTTTACTTATAGAGAATCTATCGACCTTAGTAGTTGAGGAGTAATCCTATGCGACCTAAGAGACTGAGTCTTTAAGTCTGTGACTACAGCAACATGATAATAGAAAATTTTATGAAATTCATGATTAGACTCAAGCTAATTATGTCTTGTATATGAAGGGTGCTTAGGGTTTGACAAGTTTTCATGACCTGCATCCTGTTAGAATTCTCGATAGAAAAATTTGATCACACGGTAACTACACCTAGAGATTTAGATTTTTTTATTTACTAGATTGTCATTACATGCTGCTAGATATCATTAGTAGATTGAGAGAACTCACTAAAATTATTTCAAATCAACGATCTTTATTGGGTTAAGTTGGAAACATTCCAACCCATCGAAAGGAGTTTCAACGATACTATAATAGAGATTGTGGTATATCTCACTACCAAATAAAATAGAATTTGAGAGATCATATATAAAAGAGTATGACCTGATTAATAGCTTAGATCATAATCAAATTATCAATTAGATTGATGGTTTGAATTAAGAAACTGCTAATTATGTAAGGGTTACATATTTAGTAACTCCTAATTGTTAGCAAAGAGACTTAATTGTAAGTATTGTAATATAATTGGACCTGATTAAATTATAAATCAAGTATTAATTAATTTAAATCAAATTTAATTTTATTAAATTTGAATTAATTTAAGGCTAATTAAATTTAATTATCTAAGTTAGACTTGGATTGTAATCCTGATTAGATCAGGTTTGACAGCCTTTTCGAATTTGATTCGAATCGGAGTCAAATTGGTTTTGAATTGAATCAAATTTGAAATTCAATCAAATTAGAAAACCAACCCATCCTTTACTGGGCTTCTCTCTCTTCTTTCATGCAGAAAGAGAGAGGGCGCACATGAGGACATGCACCCCTTGCATGCATGAAAAGAAGGGGCACCAATAGTTGGTGCCCCACCTCTCTGGGACTATCTTTCCTTATTGGACTTTAATTCCTTTTGAATTTGAGTCAAACAAAGAATAAAATCTTATCTTTATCAGAATAGGGCATTGAGGAGTTTTTTTTCTTTTGTATGACAAAAATAAGAAGAGAGGGGATTGTGCGTGAGATAGATTGAGGCACCCCTTTCTTGCCGCTAGAGAAAATCTCAACGTCACCCCTCTTTCTTTCTTCCATCTCCATGCCATATCTCCTCTAGAGATCAGATATAGAGAGAGAAAGAGAGATTAGAGAGAGAGAGAGAAGAAGAAGGAAGATAATGATTCTTGTCCTTTCTTGGCATCCTATTCAGATCCTATCAGATCAGTGCAAAGGGTTCGTGCTGCAGCCTTCTTCTTCGAGTTCTAGAAGAAGATCCAGATCCAAACCAAGGAGCAAGACCTGTAATGTGCTAGCACTCTTGTAGCCTTGGTAATTTGATCAGGCCATCTCCATATGGATATCAGTAAAGATTGGGCACTTGCGTGGCTTTGATAGAAACCTCGGGTATCCATCGGATCCGATCCGAGTAAGAAGAAAGGATAGTGATTAAGGTAATCATTTTTCTTTCTATTTTTTGATTTTAGATCTGATGCATAAATTTATTTCAAGTATGTTAATAGATTCTTAGGTGATTTAGGATTAGATCCAAGCATGCCTAGGATTAAAATTATTTTAATCTTACCTTTCGCTATGTATGTTCATGAGATGAAAAATCTGCATACTGAAATCACCTAAATCCAACACAGGATTGATCTTAGGTGACTTAGGGCCTTGATTAAAGAGGTCCTAAGGGGCTAATCTATGGATTGGGCTAGGAATAAGTCTAAGGGATCAGTGCATGGCAAGACATGGGTGTACATGCGCTTGGGGTGCATCACATTAGGTTAGCCAGGGGAGTTTCTGGGTTGGATCACATTGACCCTATATATATATACATTGTATTATGTTTTGGTAAGAATGAATTAGAATACAAGCCATTTCTCCCTAATCTTCTCTCTCTTCCTCTCTCTCTCTCGCTATCCTTCATCTTCTCCATGCATTAGGATTTTCTAAGGTTTGATAAATCTGCCATCAATGGTTCTTTGGACCCTTGTTGTTGGTTCCACAATCATCAACAGGAAGGAAGATCCCAACAATCTCATATCAGAGCTTTGGAGTTAGATCTAGTGGAGAAAAGGTCAAAGTTTCGCCTGGATTGGGCTAAGGTGCTGAACAGATGTTTTTTTAACACTTTTTCATTTTTTCGATGTTGTTTTTTGGAGATTTGGTTGCAATGGCATCAAGTAGCATCAAGGAAGACTTTTGAAAGTTTGATGGCAAGGGTAATTTCAGCCTTTGGCAGCATAGGATGAAGGTCTATTGGTTCGGAACAAGATCTATAAGGTCTTGGTTTGGAAAAGGCTAGAGAAGATCTCTGTTGAAGATTGAGAGGAGTTAGAGGAGATAGTTTTTAGCATAATCAGAATGTGCCTTGCTAATGAAGTCCTACCTAATATAAGCATAAAACCACATCGAAGGGGCTTTGAAAGAAGTTGGAGAACACATACATGGGCAAAAATATGACAAACAAGCTGTGGTTAAAGAAATAGCTGTACAGTTTGTGGATGTCCGAAGGAGGAGACCTGATTATCCACATCCAGAAATTCAATCAAGTTTGTTCAGACATTATGAGCTTTGATGTGAAGATAGATGAGGAGGATAGAGCCCTCCTGCCAATTTCATATGATGGTCTCATTACTACATTGGTATATGGAAAAGAGACCTTGAACTTTGAAGAAGTGGTTGGGGTTCTCAGGTCTAATGAGCAGTGAGAGAAGCTATGCAAAGGAAGCCCAAGTTCAGAGATTCTTGCTATTAATAAAAGGCAAGGGAGGCCTAAGGAGAGGACTCAAGACAAGTCAAAGGGCAAATCAAAGTCTTGAGGGAATCAAAATGCTTGGAAATGCTATAGTGTCATCAGCCTGGTCATCTTAGAAGAAATTGCCCACTTCTGAAGAATGAGAAGGGGAAGGGCTCTCCCAAAGGTGGTTCGACCAGTGAAAGCAAAGCTCTATCATCTGAGGATAGTGAAGATGATATATTGGTTGTGTCAGATGGGACTATAGAGTTTGATAGCCATTGGATATTAGATTCAGCATGTTCCAACCATTACCTTGCACATCCGGAGTGGTTTGCATCTTATGAAAATTCGATGGAGGAAGTGTGAGTCTGGGAGATAATTACCCATGTAGAGTTACTGGTATTGGTACTATTTGGATGAAGATGTATGATGGAGTCATATGAATGCTCACCAATGTTAAACATGTATCGGAGCTAAAGAAGAATTTGATATCTCTAGGTTACTTGGAGAAACAGGGGTATGCTTTCGATTGTTAGTCGGGCAGCAAGTGTTTGAAGATTTTTAAGGGTGCCTTGGTGGTGATGAAAGGAAGAAGACTGAGCAACAATCTGTATAGGATGGAGGGCTCAGTGGTTACTGATAGTGTGGAGTTATCTACGATAGCACAGGAGGAGCAGCTTGCTTACCAGCTGTGGCACTATCGTATGGATCACTTAAGTGATAGGAGCTCACTCGGATGTATGGAGACCGGCACCTTTTTCAGCTCGGGGTGGAGCTAGATATTTGTCACCTTCATAGATGACTTCTCCAGGAGAGTATGGGTATATCTAACTAGAAAAAGTCAGAAGTATTTGCCCGATTTAAAGCCTAGAGAGTTGAGGTTGGGAAGGAGATAGGGCAGCCAGTAAATATTTGAGATCTGATAATGGAGGAGAGTATAGAAGCCTGGAGTTTGGGAGGTACTGTAAGAAAATAGTATTAAACGCCATTACATAGTAAAGCAACAGAATGGTGTTGCAGAGAGGATGAATCGGACATGGACAAAGAAGGCCAGAAGCTTGAGGCTGTGGGCATCACTGTCCAAGTCTTTTAGGATGGTGCTCTAACTTTTGCATATTTCTTGTTAATAGGTCTCCCTATAGAAACTCAATGGAAGATTTTCAGAGATAATCTGGAGTGGAAAGAAGGTGGAGCTTGTCCATCTGAAGGTGTTCAGCTGCCCAGCTTATGCTTTAGTGGAGGAAATCGAGAGGAGCAAGTTGGACCTGAAATCACAAAAGATGATCTTCATCGAATTTTCATAAGGTGTCAAGGGTTACTTGCTATGGGATTCATATTTTCAGAAGTACATCATCAGTAGGAATGTGATTTTTGATGAGAAGAGCATCATGAAGAAGTTACGAGGTGTGGATGAAGCTAAAAAGTCAGCACAGGACAGCATTGGGCAGCACTCGCATACAGGTGATTTGTCTTCAACTTTGACCTCAAATCGTGTTTAGTTTAAGGTGGAGATGGTTAGGCATGTTCCTACAACTATGGAGGACCAGTGAGGAGGGCAATCTATCCAAGAGGAGGTGCAAAGGTAGCTACAAACAGCAGACTTGCAGAACAGCTCAAGGGGAGTGGCACTGCATAAGCCAAAATGCACTGTTCGCATGCTAGTGCGATATGATATTGATGAGACCATTTCTTATACTCTCATCACTACTAATGAAGATCTAGAGATCTTTGAGGAGGTTATGGAGAGTCCGGATCGGAGGTCATGATGGAGGAGATGGAGTCTCTAAGGAAGAATTGGACATGACAGCTGATGGATCTACCGGAAGATGCTCGACCCATTGGCTCCAAATGGGTTTTCATCAGAAAGGAGGCACCTTCAAAGCAAGGTGGAGTGAGGTACAAGCTTAGGCTTGCAGCCAAAGGATACTCATAGAGAGAAGGAGTTGATTATTCAGAGATTTTATCTTCAATCATCAGGCATACATCCATCAGGGTGCTGTTGAGCATAGTTGCAGCTCAGGATCTGGAATTGGAGTAGATGGATGTCAAGATGGCATTCCTCCATAGACATCTAGAGGAGAGCATTTATATGGAGTAGCCACAGGGGTATAGAGAGCATTTATATGGAGCAGCCATAGGGGTTTAGAGAACTTGGGTCAGATGGAGAGATCTATTTACTGAAGAAGTCACTGTATGGGTTGAAGCAGTCTTCAGGACAGTAGTACAAGCGATTCGACACCTACATGAGGAGCATAGGACTCTTCAGGTGTGATTATGATCCATGTGTGTATGTTAGATCTCTGGAGGATGGATCTAGGATGTACTTACTCTTGTATATGGATGATATGCTAATAGCATGCAAGAGTAAGAAAGTTTTGCAGGAGTTGAAAGCAGCTTTGTCTTGGAAGTTTGAGATGAAGGACTTGGGACCTGTGAGAAAGATCCTAGGTATGGAGATCATCAGAGATAGAACTAAAGAGCTATTACATTTATCTTAGGAAGGCTACATAAAGAAGATCTTGGAGAGGTTCGGGATAAAGGAGGCCAAACCGATAGAGCTGCCACTTGCCGAGCATGTCAGACTCTCGAAGATAATATCACCACAGACTAAGATGGAGGCTCAGGAGATAGAGAGAGCTCCATATGCCTCTAGTGTAGGGAGCATTATGTACTCCATGGTATGTTGTAGATCAGATTTAGCCCATATAGTGAGTCAGGTGAGCAGATTTTTGGCGCACCCTAGCAGGGAGCATTGGTGAGCACTGAAGAGTATGTTCAGATACTTGGCAGGTTTGATTGGAGTTGGCATCTACTACGGATAGCGAAAAAGTGTTGAGGGACACTCTGACTTGTCCAAGGAGGCTCGGAGGCAGATAGAGGGGTTTGTGGATGTAGATTTTGGTGGAGATGTGGACACTCTACGTTCGACGACAGATTTTGTATTCAACCTATATGGAGGTCCTATTTCATAGAGATCTTGCTTGTAGCCTGTTATGGCCTTATCCACCATTGAAGCAAAGTATATCAGCATCACAGAGCCAGTGAAGGAGGCTCTATAGTTGAAGGGCTTGGCACTAGAGATAGACTTCCCACAGGAGGTGTTAGGGTGCACTGTGATAGTCAGAGTGCTCTGTTGCTCGCAAAAAACTTTATATATCATGCGAGGGCAAAACACTTTAATATCAGATACCATCAGATCAAAGAACTCATGAAGGATAGTAAGATAGAGCTGGCGAAGGTTCACACCAAGGAGAATCCAACTGATGCACTTACGAAGGTACTTCCATGGGATAGTTTTCGCTATTGTATGGGACTGATGGGTTTATTGGATAGGACTGAGTTCACAAAGATTTGAGAGCACCAAGGTGGAGATTGTGAGCTTAGGTGTGGCACTCCCAAGCCTTAGGGACACAAGAGAAGAGGCCAAGGGGTAAAGGAGCAAGTTAGTAGGTGAATCAATCAGGATAGTAAGTTTCAGCATCTTAGTTGGCTCATTTCTAAGACTGGATCGACTAAGTTGAAGGAGAGTCGACTCAGTCTCAGACTGGATCAACTATGTCTCAAAGGAGAAGCCAGACAGAAAGCTGTGTTTCGAAAGTTTTAGACTGGCACATAAGTGAGTCGACTTAGTTCTATTTTGAGTCGACTCAATTGTAGATGAGTCGATAGTAAGTTTCAGCATCTTAGTTGGCTCATTTCTAAGACTGGATCGACTAAGTTGAAGGTGAGTCGACTCAGTCTCAGACTGGATCAACTATATCTCAAAGGAGAAGCCAGACAGAAAGCTGTGTTTCGAAAGTTTCAGACTGGCACATAAGTGAGTCGACTTAGTTCTATTTTGAGTCGACTCAATTGTAGATGAGTTGACTCAGTTTGAGACTGAGCCGACTCAAGATCACAGGCAGAACTATACAGGATTCTATTTGGGTTTGAGATTAGATTTGATCCAAGGTGACTTAGGGCCATGGTTAGAGAGGTCCTAAGGGGATAATCCATAGATTAGGCTAGAAATAAGTCCAAGAGGTGAGTGCATGGCAAGACATGGGTGTACATGGGCTTGGAGAGTGCATCACATTAGGTTGGCCAAGGAAGTTTTTGGATTGGGTCACATTAACCCTGTATATATATACATTGTATTATATTTGGTAAGAATGAATTGGAATACAAGCCATTTTCTTCCTAATCTTCTCTCTCTTCCTCTCTCTCTCTTGCTCTCCTTCATCTTCTCCATTTCTTAGAATTTTCTAAGATTTGATAGATCTACCATCAACAATTTTCTCGGACCCTTGTAGCTAGTTCCACAATCGTCATACAGCAAGGGAAGATCTTAACAGAGAGAGTAATGACTCCTTCGATGGGTACTGCATCTCTAGTAAATTTCGTAAGAGGTGAGCCCAGTCATCCTAACCGCTCAAGAGGAATGCTTATTTGAGAGAAAGCATCATAAAATAATGTCTGTCGAACTTTCATTATCAATCAAAATATAGCATACATCATAGTTTGCAATATTTAGAGATGCAATCATTACATCATTGTAGTAGAACTGAACTCTTAGAGCATCTTCATCAGTGAAAGCAATGGATTCTTCAATTTTTTGCTTCTTGGCTAGTTCGGCTAACTCCTCCACTCGGCTTTAGTGCCCCCTAGTTATTGTGTTTATTATTTTGATGGGAGGTCATTCTCTGGAATGCTTCCTTGCTGCTATTCGGTGGGCAAGGCAACCTTCGTCGATCTTCTGACTGCTTTTGTCGATGCCTGATGAACTGATCCAAGCACCCATGTGAAACACACTCCTTGATTTCATTCCAAAGCTGAATACAGTCTTCTGTGTTGTGGCCATGGTTTTGATGATAGAGACAGTACTTCTTAGGATTTTGCCAACCTGGATGGGACCACAACTTCCCTACCTGATGGATCTGATCCCTAATCTCCATTAATACTTGGGCTCGAATAGTGTTTAGTGGCATGTAGTTGGTGAACCTCTTAGGCAAAGATACGCGTCACTCCCTCCAAAGGGATTCTTTGTCAGGGATTCCATAGGAGAGTTCGAGACCTCCGACGTTTGGGTGGAGAGCGAGAGCACTGCTGATCCCTCAGTGGAGGCTTCATCTCCTCTTCTTTTTCTTCTTTCTGATAGCCACATTTGTTAGTAGCTCATCTTTAAATACTTCGTCAGCTCATGCATACTTCTCTGTTCGAGCCAACAATCAATAAAGTCACAAGAATAGGTCTTCTCCAAAGAGTATCGAAGATCATTCTTCAAAAGTCCATCCTTCAGGATTGTCATGGTGATCGATTGATCTAGGTTACAAACCTCCAATACAGCCATGTTGAGGTGACTAAGATAGGATTAAATTGACTCTCCCTCCTTCTGCTTGATGTTGACCGAAGAGTCCAATCCTTTTCACTACCTCTTGCTGCTGATGAAGTGACTGACGAACAGTGACTCATTTGGTCAAATGAGTGGATCATCCACAGCTTTAGACTTGAATACCAGTGCTGAGCTATGCTCTTCAAGATAGATAGGAAAGCCCGATAGAAGGCAACATCGGTAGCCCTATGAAAAAGTATCAGGGCCTTAAAGCACTCCAGATGGTCCATGTGATCGGTAGTCCCATGGTAGCTCTCCAGCTACGGCATCTTGAAGTTGTGAGAGAGCAGTTCTTGCATGATTCGGATGCTAAATGGTGGATCCATGTGGTATCCATCATCCTGTATCGAAGCCTAATTGTGAAGTGCCTTGATCCACTCGTTTAGTCCCGAAGTTTGTAGTTAATGTCCGTGTCTTGGGTAGTGCAATCCTTCAAACACTATGGAGGAGATTTCCAGCTAAGAGTCGAGTCCTATCTAGAATAGGGACTCAGAGACCGCCACCTTCTTCATGCTGGACTTCGAGGTTGGTTGTGGCAAGTATGCCTACCCGATCAGGGCTCTGCAGGGGGATCTGTGGTTGCTCCTATGGCGGTGGTGTGGGTTGTTGCATAGGGTTAGCTAGTCATGGCTCTACCACTAATGCAGCATTGGTCGGCTGTATTGCTGCTACCTAAGGTGCAACATTGATCTGCTACGCCGTTGCTGCCATCAGTGTAGTATTGTGTTGCTGCATCACTTGGACGGTGGTGGTTAAGGTCTGCACCTATTGAAATAGCAGGTTGAACTGCTCCGCACTATTAGCCACCATCGATGGTGGAGGTAGTGGAGTAGCCTCCCAGGGTTGCGCCTAGGCTTGGAGATTGGTCGTGTTCTCCAACTATCGAGAAGTGGTGGCGTTAGATCATTGAGAAGATGTTCTATGTGGGGCCATGGTCTCAATATTTTACTCCTTAAAATAAGATCAATGCCCTTCTTCTAGTGCCAATCTATTACTACTAAAATTCGACTCTCGATTAAAAAAATTGGAGTGGTGGTGCAACCTCCCGGAAGAGAAACCTACAAGACAAATCCTGACCAGAGTTGGCTCTGATGGAGACCTTCGAATGCTTAAGTCAAATCTCAGAAAAATAGAAGAGAAGGAGTATTTTTTGGAGAGATTGTATGCATACTTTAAGGGTCCCTTGTAGGTTATTTGGTAGATGAAGGCTGAAAAGCCATTTTGGATATGTTGTCCGGTCAATTTGGGCGCGATATGACGAGATTTTCGATCGAGATCTTCGAGATCAGATAGATACACCTGCTTTATCTATTTCGGAGCCAGCTATGACATCGTAGGCTCTTTGAATTTGAAATGAAAGCATAGGTAGGATCAGATCGACTTTAGTTGAGGAGGCTTTAGAGTGGTCCAATGAATAAAGACACCGAAGGAAGGAAGTGGCTGAGGCCAGATATGTTCAGTGGGATAAGGATCGGTAGGGGTCAAAGTATACCTTTCATCTGCTGTCGAAGTCAGAGATCGACCTATCCAGATGTTAGCCTACCACAAAATTGGGATTGACTGCAAAGTCTTGGTTATAGGCCGAAGTCCGAACCAACTGGAATATGATATTCTACTTAGGAAGATCATCAGGAATGGGGATCACTGGACCTGAAGCTAAGATAGGAGAGGTCTGAAGTTATGTATTGAATGGCCTTCTTCACAGTCTTCCCAGGGTTCGGGGAGATATATCTATCTCCAAGATCAGACACATTCATCTCTAATAGTGCTATGGTGTTGGCCCTGTATACTTCATCACATGCCTTTCTGCACTGACTTATGTCTTCAGCCTGGGTGGCAAATCATCCTCTAGCAATGATAATGTGAGAAGAAAGGAAGCATTGTCTACTTTGTCGATAGTGGCCCACATGCAGACAACAATAAGGATAAATATCCAAAACTAAGTATTAGCATCTATTCTACTACTTAAGAGCATGTATAAATATTAGGTTGTAACTGTGAAGAAGGACATCTTTTAGAACAATGGAAACTCCTTTTGTGTATTTTCTTCTTTACTTTATCTTCCTACATTAGTTTCTTTTACAGTAAATTTGTAGTAGAAGATAGCATTCTAAGATTCTGAAAGTTTTGGAAATTTCATAGTCGAACCTAGTCTTATTCTTCTCAAATTCTAGTTGTAGTTTCAAAATCTCCTCACATTGCTAACTGCTTTAGCATCCTTGGTTTTTATCATTCCACATAATTCTTCATCAATTGGGAGATAATGTTCACTCAAAGTCTTTTTGAAAGAAAGTTATGATTTGACTGGCCTATTTGGGATCTAAATGATGGAATTTTAGCTTGATTCAGCCCTTAAGTGAGTGTCCTAAAGTTATAGATCTCAAAAGAATATCCTTTTTTTAAAAAAAGAGAGAGATCATCTCTATCTATCATCACATGATCAAGTTATGACCTTCTAAAGTTTGGCACATGATTCGACTTTCTGATGTGGTAGATCTTGCTTCTAGATGCTATCCAGTTGTATCCATAGTAGCTAAAATGAGCCACACTAAGTTCAATGATTCTTCTAGATATCCATAGTAGCCAAAATGATCCAAATCTAGTGATCCACCTAGATGCTTGTAGTGGCTACGTGGTCTATACTGAATCTAGTTATCCTCTTCGATATCCGTAGTGGTCAAAATGATATACATCAAGTTTGGTAATCCTATAAGGATTAGAGCTCCTCCTATTTAGAGATTTAGAACATGCTAAATCAAAATTGAAGATAAAAAAGAAAAAATGCTTGCTTCTCTGCCTCATGGTTGAACAACTTGGCTTGGCCTGGAGATAGTTTCTAGCCTTCTCATTTTTGCTAGATTGTAGATCCTTAGCTCCAAATGTGGATGACATCTTTACTACATAAGTGTTGGTGCTTGTTTTAAAGGCATTGCCAATCAAGGTATGATCTCGGTGAATTAGGTGATCTTCTCTTCTCTAATTATGTGAGACATCCCTTCATCCACCAAAGTAGATCTAGCCCCCATATTTTCTTTGTTCTTCAATGTACTTCAAGGTGAATAGTCCTTCTCCTGATTGCCTGTATTGCTTATACATATGGACCATAAACTAAGGCTCCCACAGATGTAGAGGACCGAAGCTCTGATACTAACTTGATTAAATCGGATTAAGTTGGAATTCCACCTACTAAGAGAATGGCTCTGATACAAACTTGCTTCCAAAGATGTAGAGACACTTGGATTTGATACCAACTTGATCCAATCAGAGACAAAGAAAGATTTCTCTCAATCTACTTACCTACAATTTTACAAAAGAACTAGAAGAAGATAGAAGAAGTATGACAAGTAGGACTTAAGTCCGTTTTTTTATTGATTCTCCATATCTTATAAACTAAGGTACAGAGTCCCTATTTATAATACTAGTAAGGTCTTTTCTTGCACAATATTTTAGTAGGATTTCTTACCTAATTCAAATAGAACTATAGGTAACCTAAAATAAACTTGACTAATAGAAATAATTATGAAAAAATATAGAAGATAAATCTTGATTTCTATATTAACTTTATCTTCTACTCCGCCTAATTCTTCACATATTGGAAGATAATATTTAGTCAAAATCTTTCTCAAAAAAAAAATTACAGTTTGACCAACACATTTTAGAGTCCAAACAATAGAACTTCAGCCTACTTCAACCTCTTTGTGGGTTCATCTAAAATTGTAGATCTCAAAAAGATATCCGATTTCAAAAAAAATGAAAGATCATCTCACTCAAACATTGTATGATCAAATTTTAGCCTCCTAAAGTTTAGTATGCAATTTGGCTTTCCTAATATGGCATTCTTGCTCCTAGACCTTATTCAGTTCTATCTGTAGTGGTCAAATTAGTCCACATCGAGTCTGATGATTCTTCTAGATAACTATAGTAGTCAAAATAATCCATATCAAGTCTGATAATCTAGATGGATACTTATAATAGACAAGATAGTCCACATAGAATCTAATGATACTTTTAGATATCCATAGTGATCAAAATGATCTATATTTAGTCTAGTGATCCACCTGAATCACTTCTAGAGCTAAGCATAAAATTTCTTTTCTCTAAGGGTTTGCCATCAGATCTTGCTCATGCTCTTGTGGCTTTTTGAGTAGACCAAAATATCATCCATAAATACTATTACAAACTTATCCAAATAGGGTACTTATAAGGTCCAAATAGGGCATTCATGAGGTCCATGAAAGTATCGGGTGCATTTGTCAAACTAAAGGATTTGACCAAGTGTGCTTATGTTATTTTAAAACTACCTTGCACATGTTCTCAAACTTTAGCTGGTAGCAACCAAATCAAAGATCAATTTTTCAAAAGTCCTTTAAATTGGCAAGGGAGATTTGTTTCATACTATTACTTTGTTTAGTTCTTGATAATCAATATAGAGCTAGAGATTTCCATATTCTTTTTCATGAACAATATTGGAGGATCCCGAGCTTGGCCTAATGAATCCTTTGTCCAGCAACTCCTACTACTGCTCCTTCAGCTCCTTCAACTCCATTGGAATAATGATGCATAGGGCTTTAGAAATAGGTCCAATGCTAGGAACCAAGTCAATTTAGAACTCCATATCCCTATCAAGGTCTAACCATGGCAATTCTTCTAAAATGATGTCAAGAAATTTCTTCACAATGGAAAAATCTTCCAACTTCAGCTCCTTCTGTTGGACATCTCTCATAGTGGCCAAAATTTTTTATGACCATTTTTGGGTACCCTAGCCTATCGAGATGAAATCACCTTCAATAAGGAGGACAATCTACTACCCACAAAACTAAGCTCTTGCTGACTAGGGATATGAAATTTTGCTTCCTTTTCAAAGTAATCCATTGCGGCATGATATGCCACAAACTAGCAATCTCAAGGATCACATCAAAATGCTTCATTCCTAGGACCAGTAAATCTACCTTCATCTCTTGATCTCCAATGTTTAGAATACAATAACAGATAGATCAACCAAGATGACATCTCAACTCAAGGTAGGGACACGAGTTCAATTTCTAATCACATAGGCAACATGATATTATTTCCTCTAACAAAACTTACAGGTATAGAGGAATAGTTAGAATCAGAATCAAATAGAACATAGATATAATTAGAAAATATCCTGATCATACCTACCACATGTCACAATTCTTAGTTACAAATATATCATGATTAAGTTAAAACATGAATCATATATGGCAATCACTTATCATGGGTAGCATGAAAGGAACATAAGGAGTTTATTTTAGTACCCACCGCCACCAAATTAGAAACCCTAGCATCATGTTGGGTGAGGGTGTAGACTCATCCCTAGGTCCTAGGCTTTTGTTGTCCTCTTTACTATCATCCATCATGGGTGCTTGGTTTGATGGGATCCCCAAAATAGATTAAGGCACTTTATATTTCTATAGCTCCTTCCTATTACAACAATGATAGCTTTGTGGCCCTATTGACCACATATATAACAAGTCCCTCTAGGCCATTATTAGTGCCTCTAATGATAAGGTCCATCATATTTATAATATTTGATAGCATCCTAAGATCGATCTCTATCACCCTCAATTATAGCGGTTAATCTCTTGGTCATTGATTAAGTGCCCTTACCATATTGACCCTAAGAGCCATCTTATTTAGTCCTCTTCTTTAGAACTCTCTCTCTTTGCCTAGGAACCATTAAGTCCTTTCTTTATCACTAAGACTTTGGTAAGCACATCCTTATAGGTAGTTGGTTTGAGAGTGGTCACCTACTACCTAATCCAAGCTCTGAGCTCACTTTCAAACTTTTTATCTCAGTCTCAGTCACTTTCTATTGGAATCAACCTTAGAGCACATCTAGCCAATTTTATGAACTTAGTTGCATATTGGGAAACTATCATATATACTACCTTGCTCTAGTTAGTCTAATTTGCAGAATTTTTGATAAAACTCTTAGAAAACATTTCTTATAGAAGGCTTTCTTAAATCCTTCTCAATTGAAGTGTGTGGTATTTGGTCTTAGTTTTTTTTTTCTCCATTTCTCACCAATCATCTACCTCCTTTTGCAATATGAAGGCATAATTGAGTTTCACCTTGTTAGGACATTTCAGGGCTACAAAAATGTTCTTCATCTCGTTTAGCTAACTCTCAGCCTCTAAGAAGTAACCTTAAAAGCTAGTGGAGTAAATATCTTAAACTTTGCCAAGCTGACATGATGCTCCTGCTGGGCCATGGCACCTCACTACTGTTGAGGAAGTAATTGTTGTTGCAACAGCTGTTATAAATATATTGCATAAACTTTTTGTTGCTGCTACATAAATTATTATTGTTGTTGGTGTTGCATCTTCATCATCTTTACTATCTTGTTCTTGCTCAACTCGAAGAAGCATCTGCATCAACTGAGAGGGACTATCTTGCTCTTCAAGGTTGACCTTAGGTTCCATGTGCACCCCCCATCCTGGAGTGTTATCAGAGGGGTTATTGAGGTCTCCCTCTTGGTGCAATGTCACCAATTAGCGAGATGGGGAACTATTCTGCTGACCTAAGAATTCTAAATGATAGAGTTATTGGCAAATTGGATACCTAGTATCTCTACATCCATTAATTTCTTGGGCCATATCAACCTAGATTCATCATGATCGATATCTAGAAATTACACATAGTCCAAGTTGCTTAAGTATCAAGAATATGAGCTATGAATATGATAATGATCGAGTAGAGCACCTCCCATTCAGATGTCTACCCTCCTACACTCATTTTAAGCTTAGACCTTAGAATACCTAAATCTAGAACCTGGTATCACTTCTGTCATACCCAAACCCATTACTAGCATTGGCCACATGGCACGACTGTATGTTCCCTAGGTCATGACCTTAGAGAGTACACAAGACCTTTGTAGTAAACAAAACTCAAAAAAATATAATTATCAAATCAATCCAATAAATAGTTTCACAAATTATTGTATCAAATCCAATAAATAGTTCCACTAGTATTAAAAATAAAATCACTCACTACATGATTCCATTATTCATCTCATATCAGAGATATACTAACTACTTCGTTCGACCATCATGTCCAAACTATCCAAGACTAAGCATCTCGTTGCTCTAAAAAAATAAACAACAAAATTGTATGAGCTTAATAGCTCGGCAAGAATCCCACATAGATACTAATATAAATAACTTAAAGCTAGAAAATTGAATATAATCAATACCAACATGAATGTAATACCTTGAATTACATAGTAACTATCTAACATTGCTTAAACCAAATGGAATACAAATGTGTATATTATATGCCCTCAAATATCCATCTTATTCAAGAGTGATATATCATATATTATAAAATACCTTCTATTCAGCAATGGTCAAGTAGCTTATCTTCCATTTCTCGTTAATACAATGCGGATTTGAAAATAATTAACTTTTGATTATAGACTAATAGTCATGCTACTACCCATGGCTTACAAACTATAGTACCACATTCTTTCCCATGATGAGGCTATCTATAATACCTATGCATCATCTTGTGGTGGCTATGCATAATACCCATGTGTAAGCCCATGACAACTACTCATAACATCAAAGCATCAGCCCATGGTGGCTATCTAAACACCCATACAATAGCCAATGGTGGCTATCCATAATATCCATGTGTCAGCGTATGGCAGCTATCTGCATAATGAAGTTAGTCTAAATATCTCTTACTCAACCATCTCGTTATTTAATTTTATGCTTACCAAATATAATATAATTCAATACTATATTCCTTGATAAATTTCAGTGCAACCGGTATCATATTCTATTCAACCAAAATCATTAATATATGATATATTTATACAGCAAATAACATATATATATATATATATATATAT
>KE508489.1:22059-33438 GCA_000441515.1 Elaeis oleifera | reverse complement strand
TGGGTGCTCATTAGAAAATGAGTTCACTGAATAGACCTACGAGAGAACATCAGATGGAGTCTTATTTACATATCAACTGATGATTCTCTAGTGGGAGTTATGTAAGTGATCCTTTGACCTGAGATTGCTATGGTACCTTGTGTACATGAATCCATATTTTGGTTCACTTCCTAACTTGATTCTTTGATCCTTATATGTGGTGTTCTGGATATGGTGAAGTATGCATGGAGATTGTGAGTGATCAATAAAGGATCAATCACTCCTAATAAGAGGAGCGAACATCCTATGTGATCTCATAGGTCGGTGATTCTAGAAGTCTTTGGCTAAAGCAGGATGATAATTAGAAAAGAATTTCTAATGTATCATCAATTGAATCATCACTTTCTGATCGAGATATATAAAGATAAGTGATTGGGTTTAACAGCTCATCTAGGATGTTATTTGACTGAAAGATTGAATTATATGGTAACTTACCACAGAAGAATATTTTGATAATTTTTCATCAAAATTTTAAATCTTTTGGATAGTTATGATATGTTGCTAGATATCAGTCTTGACTTATAGACTCATCAGAATTAAAAGAGTTTAATTCAAAAATCAATTAGAAAGAGTCTTAGTTGATTGAGACTCTTCGATGACCTAATCTGATCGGATTAGGGTTACGTCGAAAGTCTAGGTCCACTGCTGGTTAGATTTAGAACCCAATGAGTCATACACTTTGAGATTTAACCTTGATCTGATTAGGATTTAATATAATTTAAGGGTTAATTTGATATACTAGCACATTATATTAACCTAAGTTCCTAAATTAGTTTAGATCAAAGTAATTGAGCTAACCTAGACTAGTTGTCTTTAACTTAATGGGATTGGGTCAATTTTGATTGGGTTCTTATCCAACTTAGAACAATTTCAAGTAGAGAAGGACTCCTCTATGTCCACCAGGTTCCATGCAAAATAAATTGCCACCCCCCTCCTAATTAGCGTGTGAAGATGGAGTCCATAAAGAAGGCTCTTATTATTACGCATTGCCTTAAATTCTCAACCAAATCTCTTATGATTTCATGCCAAATTATTATGAGATTTTTATGAGGTGTAGAAGAGGAGGAGTCCTTCTATATGAAGCTCTCCTACACTAAAAATGATACACGATGAATTTATTCACCATATGAGAAAGTGGAGTGCCAAAGGTTGGCGCCCCTTGGTCCTTCTCACGTCCCTTGGTGTCTTATTTAAATGGGGCATCCCATATGGCCCAAGTGCTGGGTTTTTTGATGAAAACTAGAGATAAGTGGCATATAAATTAAAAGAAAATTTTATAAAAATTTGAGAAAAAGATAAGAAAAATTGAGAGATAAAAGTTGTAAGAAGGTGGTGAGAGAATTAGCAAATGTTGCTAGTATGCCTTAAGATTGGTTTTTCATGTGTTGGAGCTCAAAATCAAATCCTAAGTTGTGAGACATCTGAAGAGTGTCTTCTTGACATAATTTTGGTGATAAAATCGAAAGCAACTGAGCTTTGGTGTGATCATTTTTTGAGTTCAAAGCCGGTAGTGTTCTTGAGAAGACAAGGTTGTGGCAGCGCACCGGTTAGGAAGGATCTTGAGCAATTTTCGTGTGGATCATCATTGGAGGACTTCTACTTTGGAGTCTTATAGAGATCACCAATGTACCACAGTATCTTTTTGATGAAAGTAAAAAATTCTATCCCTTTGCATGCTTGTTTATTTTGATCGACATTGGCAAGGTGATTCTAGGGTTTGGGTTTCGGCTCAATAGCTCTAATTGTTAAAGCTATTGACTTGTTAGTTTAAATTTTAAAATTAGTTTCCACTGTGTGGCCGGAATCCAACAGCAATCACCTCAATGCACTCGAAAAGTAGGTTTAAAAGAGAGTAGAGAAGACAAAAAGCCACCATTTGAAAAGATTGAGAAGATCGCCAACTGAGTGGTCCATCGATCATGATCATTCGCAATAGTCCTGCCCGTCAGGCTGACATCATCAACCTTAAATGCTGGAGATACGTGACAGTGTGAGAATGCACATCTCCAAATCTGAGGTACAACTTTAGAGGTACTCCTTTCGTCTAATTCTCAGACTCAAGAGTAGGGGGTAGTGTTAGGTAGTACTGTGGATACCTCGGATTAGTTGGATACCTCAGATCAGTGAGCTATTTTCATGGTTGCCGATCCAAACATCGAGCTGAAGTATATGGAGCTAAACTATTTGCATCCAGTCTGATATGTGGCCCATCTGGCATGTGAGCTTCCTCCGTTACCTCGATCAGTCAGTTTTCTGATACGTGCAGTAGCTATCCACCCTAAGTGGATAAGCTCAGATGTAACTAACTCCCCATAATCTCATGGAAGTAGATAAGGATCAAAAAATCTCACCCACAACAGCATGTCCAATAGTCTGACAACCTTAAAACTGCACGTTCCCATGATTGTTCGACGATGCACTCTATAGATAACTAAAGGCCTGAGGACCCAAATAAGTAACCCATCTCAGAAAATCACTTGCAATTTGTTGCTGTTCTCTAATTCCTGACTTGAGCATCGGAGGGTCCTCATCGAAACGAAAACCTCTAGCTCGAACTTTATTTGCAGGTCACTCCAGCAACCCTGCGCAAGATCCAATCGCTCACCTTCTGACCTTAATCAGAATTAGCAGCAACAATAGGGTCAAAGAACTCTTCTTTGTACAACTTGTTTATCCTTGACTCACTAATATGACTAAGATGGCAATGTCAGAGATATCTGATATTCAAATCTTCTCTCTTTCTTTTTATATTTTTATCAATATGAAAAGATATTTTCATTGAGTGCAAGGATTAGAATATTGTTATTAATATAACCACTACCATAGAATTCATTAGAAAAAAATGGAGCAACCATTGCCCATTAATTTATTTCATAACCTCATTTTAGTAACAAAGATATAGAAATAATATTTCTAATGATCTTAGGTATGTAATAATATTCTTCTAATTCCAAAGTCTTGTCCAAAATTGACTTGAGCATACATGTTCTCATAGTTTTTGCACTAATGGACTCTCCACTTGTATCGAAAAGCTTGAGGTCACCTCTTTTCAGCCCTATGATATTTTGCAATTGCTTAATGAATTGCAAATATGCGAACCATAGGCAGTATCCAATATCCAAGTATCAGAGTTTGAGGCACTCAATGAAAAATAAGTGTATATCATATACACACCTTTCGATGCAATACTTACACCCTATTTCAAACTTGCAAGATAATTTTTGCAATTTTTCTTCCAATATCCTATCTTGCCATAATAATAATAGGTAATATTTATAGAAACATTATTTGCCATCTTCTTTTTGAAGATGTAGCCTTTTCGGCTCTACTCTCTATATAATTTTTGAGATTAAGGAGTATGGAGTGAGGATCCAGATTATTATATTACCTCTGCAACTCTTTGCTCATCGAGGTTAATATAATACTTTTGATAGCCATACTGTCAGACTGCCACATTTTATATGTGATCTGATCCTCTTTAGAAGCATCTTCACTGACCGAACCTAGGTTAGGAGTATCCAGAATATAAGAGACTTTCTCCTACATGAATATGATTTGCAAATTTCTCAACCAGTCCATATAGTTCGAACTGATCAACTTATTTGCATCTAGAATGCTACACAATAAGAGTGAAGATGCCATGATGTAGAAATTTAATTTATATAAATTTAAGAACAATGGTATAAGCAGATCATTCATGATGACATGCATAACTAGATGAGATCTTCTATCTAGTTATGTCTCCCACTATTTTATCAGATACTATAACCATCACCTATGGTAAGCGAGAAAATCTATTTATTTTCTTAGTGAGGTTGAGATTCTAATTTTTCATAAAAATCTTATGGTTGCACAACAAACTTTTAATGAGTTTATAGGTAGGAAACTCTTTCCAATTACATCTCATGCAATTCTCAATATATTCTTACCTCTAAAACATTTATAGTCTTGTGGTTACATAACAAACAATAATGTTTTAGTTAAATCAAACCCTTCATTTGTTGAAAAATATATCTCAAAGTCAATCATCGACTTATTGACGATTGTGCTCATTCTTATAAATTGTATATAAATTTTTATTAATAAAATTATTAGTTTTTTATTACAAATTATCTATCTTTAAACTTCTATGTTGTAATGAAGTTCTTAGGACTATAATTAATCCATAAAGAAATTTATCGTTTAGACCTTAAAAATATTCGCGATCAAATGATATGCTATTAATAGGACGATAGCAATATCAAGTATAGGTCATTATGTGCCATATGAGTTGATTGTCTTCTTAACCAAATAGTGTGGAGACACTATTATGGCATGCAGATGGAATATAAGAGTACATTCGTATCAAATATGACCATTTGTCGAGCACTCTGCTGTCAAGAGTAGCTCGTGAAGGATATAGGTATAAGTGTCCCTCAGACCTGAGACCACCATGGTGACTTGTAAGCAACTCACTATACTTTAGTATCAGACCATCTAATTTCTAACTCAGTGACAGAAGGACACTGGGTGCAGTCAAGTACTTATCAAGTCGATGTGTTAATCAAAATGGAATTGATCCCTTTGAATTAGTAGGAGATATGCATCAGTGTATTCAATTTAATAAATCTTGGTTAGGATAATCTATGAGATGGATTTGAAAGGTTGAAAATAATGTGGTCGACTAAATTAGGATTGACAGTCAAATCCTAAGTCACCTTGGGTATTAGGGTCAAAGGGATGAATTATACGGTAACCATACGTCGTAGGTTCTAGAATGTTGCTTTGCAATACTTCGACCTATCCAGATGTTGGGTCATCATTGCTAGATGGTTACATCGATTGGTATAGAAAGTTATGCCTATGCAACCGGCTTATGTTCGAACTTATGAGGTCATATGCATTAGAAGATTTGGTCGGATCTGATGGCTGAAGAGTCTAATTGGATTGTGACTCTGGTGAGGAGTCTCACTGGAAGTGAGACTCTGGAGGAGAGTCCCATTGAAACTAGGACTCCACTATTAATAAAGAATTAATTAGTAATTAGATTATTAACTGACTCAATTTGATTGAGTAAAGAGCTTTGGATCAAGTCTAATTGAATTAGATTCAGTTCGACTCAGATTGGGTTTGATATGTTAAGCCTGATTATAAGAAAAATTAATCCTGGTTCGATCAAGATTTTGACTCGGTTAATTTCTAATTGGATTAAAATTTATTGAGATAATTAAATTTATAATTGGATTAGATCCATTTCTATCATTGGATTTAATCAAAATTTGATTTAGATTAGAATCATATTAGAAATGAAGAGTTTCAGTCGACTGGGACTCTATCTTTATCTCTTACACCACACCTAAACCCATGCCCATATCTCCATGCCAAATTAGATTTGGCTTGAGCCTTTTGGCATCAAAGGAGTGGACCCAGTAAGGGTGGGCGGTAATGATTGATGAGTCATAATTTCATCTATTGCCAAATTCTAATACGATCCGAATTAGAGATAAGATGAAAATAAGGAAAGAGTTTTCAAATAAGAAAAGTTGTTGGCACCTAAATGATTTTTTTATTATTTATCTTAGAGAGTTCTTGGGTATGTGAGATACCAGATTCCTTCTCCATGCAAAAGAGTCTTTTCTGGAATTTTTTGGGATGTCAAAAGGAGTTTGGTGTGGTCTCTTAAGCACCCTCTCTTGGATGAAAACCCTAATCCTTGCCTATAAAAAGGTGGCCCTTTCTTGGTGTCATATCAATTCCTCCCTTGCTGGTTTTATTTTCTAGAGCTCTTCTCCTCTTCCTCTCTTTCTCTTCCATATATCCTCTTGCTTTGAAGTGTCCAAGGTGTTTGAAGAAGAAGGAAGAAATCAGACATCGAAGTTTCTTGCAGGCTAGCACCTCCAAGCACCCTGATCTACGCCATTTTTCACGTGGATTTTCTGTAAAGACCAGATGACTTGATGTGGCTACGAGTAGCCTAAAGGACATCTTCTCCAAGTGTTGGACCAGCGAAGATCAAGATCTTATTGGTTTGATAATTTTCTAACATGTCTTAATCGTATTGATAGATCTAATAGTTAGATCTTCATGGCAGCATCGATTAGATCGATGCAAGTTTTTATGTTTAGATCTAAAGTACATCAAATTTTATATTTTGTCATGATATGGTAGTCTAGGTTAGATCTTATATATGTGATTTAGATTAAATAGTTTAATCTTACACTTTTACTGTATAAAAATTTTGAAATTGCATGCATAGCACTACCTATGTTTCCATCAATTGGTATCAGAGCCATGGTTATTATGATACGATTTATTATGCCTTTAGATCTGATTTTATGATGTTAGATCTGATTATATATGATTTAGACTAGATCTAAATATATTTATTTTTAGATCTGATTTTTATCTTGTTAGATTAAATGATCTGAATAGCAAAGTACTCGGATTGGGTAATCACCAGGCCATCCGATCATAGGAGCAAATAGGATTACATGACCCTCTTATTCTATTCAATGGAATGCTCTTATGGCATGTAGGGATGCCACTGTAAGGTCCTATGAAGAAAAAATGAAAAGAAAAATTTACTTTCTTGCAAAATTCTAGATCTTGGAACCCTAGGTGTTGTTGTATTGATGCAAGTTGTAAAAAATTAGTTACATCTAATCTTGATTAATCAAAATTATTTAATTAAATTATAAAATTTAGATTTGATCTAAAAGATTTTATGATTTAATATAAAAAATTACATAAAAATCGTTTCACAATCTTAACCATGTTGATGTAAAACTTAATTAAGAATTAAGTGTCAAATTGATTAGATCTAGAATTATGATTTGAGATCTAATAACATTGCATAAAATATGGAGCATGGGTTAGCTCAAATCAGATCTTTCTTTTAATTGGGTTAGATCTAAGGTTAGAATCAAAAATTAATTGACCATATAAAGAAATTGATTAAGTCTAACCAAATATTGAATTAGATTAATCAGGATTTCTCTAATACAATAGTTATAGATGGTCAAGTCCATGTCTTTGATTACACCAAATAGACCTTGATTGTAGCTCAGTGGTTGAACCTGAATCATTAGATTGGTCCAATCAAAATTAATTAATCAATTAGTGTCTAAGATAAGTTTGGCATTTTGATCGGTGGTTTTTAATTGGGAGCGACTTACCTAGCCATTTCGATAGTGTCTAAGGTAAGCTTAGCAAACCCTCCCACCGATCTCACTTATCTGATCAATTTGGTGAATTAGATTTTGATTAGATCGCTAAGTGATTCAAGTTAGTCCATACCATTAAGGTTGATCAGTGTGACTGATCTAGGTGCTATTTCAATCAGCTTGACCCTAATCCGATTCAGTGACTTGGTGAAGTCAGTGGGAGGATTATGGTCTACTGATTGATCTCTTCTTCTCTCTCTCTTAAATTGATTAAATTTTCTAAATTATTAGGTCCCTAAAATGAGCTAGTTATGATGATACTTAGATCATAGCCTCCCATTAAGGTGAATGATAATTGATCTATTATTTCTAATTGACATTATAGGCGCCATCCGTCTGGTGTTCTCTCTGAATAATGGAATTATCATTCATCATATGATGACTCTGTTGTACTATCTGATGAATGGTTGGGTTGATCGAGCCATCCTCGGGCCTAATCATTCTTTGGCTAAAATCACTGAGTAGGTCATGTTAACGGTTTGACCTAATCAAAACTTTCAGTGGAAGCCCATCGTCTACTAAAATAAAATCTGGAGCTAAATTAACTACTAGAAATTATTTGGAGAAATCATTGGTTGAGAACCTACCCATAGGTGCATATGGGTTGACCGAGCCATCCTCGAGCCTGTATGCAGTCTGTGTGGATTCTAGTACCCGCTAAGAATTAAAGTAATTCTTCGAATTGGAGGTAGAGGCTACCAATTCATATAAATAGTGGAGGATCTTTAGACTAAAGTCCTGTCTTTAGGATTAATAAATTCATATACTGATTAGATTTTGATTTTTCCTTGTATGTGCAGATCTGACCTCCAACTTATTGCTTCGATCACTGTTGGACAGTGAGAAATTGACTGGACTAAATTTTGATAACTGGTATCGAAAGGTCAAGATTGTCCTAGAGCATGAGCAGATCCTATATGTGATTACGGATCCAGCACCTGAGGAGCCTGCTCCCAACGCTTGAGGTGCGATTCGAGATACTTATTTGAAGTGGCTCAATGACCGCACCATGGTTCGTTGCATCATGCGGGCCTCCATGAACGATGAGTTCAGTCAAAAATTCGAAGAGACTTAGCCAGAAGAAATGCTCTAAGTACTGAGAGATTCCTTTGGCACCCTCGACGATATTGAACAGCACAAGACTAGTTGCACCATTTTCAACACTTGGATGAGAGAGCGTGCATCTATTACCGATCATGTATTGTACATGATCGAGTAGATTGAGAGACTGAGCAAACTCGGCTTCTCTTTGCACGAACAGCTGGGAAAGGATAGATTCTGAACTCCCTGCCCAAGTTCTATCTATCGTTTCTCAGTCATTTTAGAATGATGAAGCCTGTAGTCAACTACCATGGTCTGTTGGGGTTGTTACAGACTTTTGAGAAAGATCACCAACTCCATAAGGAGATGGTGAATTAAGTGGGAGAATCTTCTTCAGATAGTCATCGTCCCTTTAAGAAAGGAAAAAGAAGAAGAATAAGAAGGTGCAAGGTGCTGGGAGTCGGTCCCAGGAACCCAAGTTCAAACTAATCAAAGTCAGACAGAGTGCTTCTTTTGCAAGAAGCAAGATCACTGAAAAAGGAACTATCCTTAGTATATAACTTTTCTTGATCCAAATAGGCCAAAGAAGAAGAAGCAATCGGTTGCTGGATAAGGTACTTATGTGATAACACCTTGTAACTTCCTTTTTTGATACAATGATCTGGGTATTGGATACCGATAGCTCTATTAATATTTGCAATTCGTTAAAAGATCTTCAGGTCAGTAAGAGATTTGGAGACGGTGAGAGATTCTTGAATGTTGGAGATAGAAGATCAGTTCCAGTTCTAGCTTCATGAATCATCAAGCTTGTATTCGAGTCTCAATACATTGTTCCTAATGAATGTCATTACTGTCCTAATTTTTTTTGAACATTATTTCTATAGGCCTTTTGTCCAAGTCTAATTATGAAATATCAATAAAAAAAATTTTGTGATATCATTTTGAATGGTGTTATAATATTGCGTGGACAGTTGAACAATGGTATCTATGTTGTATCTAGACCTAATGTAATGTATATTTTAATAAATGTCTTAAAATAGATGATGTCACGGATGCCTATCTTTGATATTATAGGCTAGGTCATATCAATAAGAACAGGATGAATAGGTTAGCTCAAGAAGAGATTCTTGATAAAGACGATTATGAATCGTTACCTATCTGTGAGTCTTGTTTACTTGAAAAGAAGACCAAGTCACTTTTTATTGGAAAAGATGATCGAGCCAATGATATTTTGGGTCTAGTATATACTGATGTATATGGATCCATGAGCACATGTGCCAGAGGAGAATATAACTATTTTATTATGTTCACAGATGATCTATCTAGATATGAGTACGTCTACTTGATGAAACATAAGTCCGAATCGTTTGAAATATTCAAATGGTTCTATAATAAAGTAGAAAACAAACTGAAAAAAGTATTAAAATTCTTCGATCATATCGATAGGGTGAATAGCTTTTCAGTGAATTTCTGACATATCTAGGGGAGGATGGGATTCTCTCACAATGGACCCCTCTAGGGACACCACAGTACAATGACATCTCGAAAAGGAGGAATCGAACCTTGTTGGACATTGTTCGGTCCATGATGGGGTTTGTAACTCTATCGATCTTCTTTTGGGAATATACACTTGAAACAACCTATCTTGTGCTCAATAATGTTCTAAGCAAGTCAGTTAGTAAGACACCATATGAGATATGGTCAAGACGTAGGCCGAACCTCTCTTACTTTAAGGTTGGGGTGTCCGACTTATGTTAAACGATTACAAACTAACAAGCTTGATCCTAGATCCGATAAGTGTAATTTCATAGGGTACTCTAAGGAAACAAGGAGATTTTACTTTACCTGCCCGTTGAACAAAAAGTATTTATCAGCAATAAGACACACTTTTTGAAAAAAGAATTTCTTAGTAAAGAAATAAGTACCTTTAAAATCGAGCTTGACGAAGTTTGACAGGTAGAAGAACCGACACCAATGATTGAATATGAATCAAATTTGATAAGATCAAACTCGAAGCCCAATATACAAGCATCTTTAAGACGATCCAGTAAAGTACCGCATCAACCGGATAGATACTTAGGTTCTTGGTTCGAGATGGAGATCCTATTGAGCTCGATGAGAATGATGAGGATCCGATCACCTATATGGATACAATGTAAAGATCTAACTCTGATAAATAGCTTGAAGCCATAAAATTTGAAATAGAATCCATGAAGGTCAACGATATATAGACATTAGTTGACCCATCTAAAGGGGTTAAACCCATAGGATGTAAGTGGGTCTTCAAAAGGAAGAGGGGCACAGACGGAAAGGTGAAAACCTATAAAGCTCATTTAGTTGTCAAGAGTTATCGTCAGTATTATGATATTGACTATGACGAGATATTTTTCCTGTGGCAATGCTCAAGTTCATTCAGATCATGTTTGCGATTGCAGCATATCTGGACTATGAAGTTTGGCAAATGGATGTGAAGACAGCTTTTCTAAATGGAGAGCTGAACAAAGAGGTGTATATGATACTGTTGTGATTTCAGTGCAGGGGTAAAAGATAATTTGAAACTTTTTAAAATTACAATTTTACAGTGGAAATTATTAATTAGTCTAATTAATTAATATGTATTAACCCTACACAAGGATCTAAATATGATATATGTTGCATGCATTTAAATTTGAAATTTAAAATTCTACAGTAAATATTTTACTGTTATGTGTTCAGAACACATTACCTTCGTGCGGGAAGTCGATCGCCGCAGTCTGATCATCGTCGGAAAGGTTTGATCATCACAATGTAGCCACACAATATGTCTGGCCTCTGTGGATCATCCACACGAAGCTCCCGATCTGATTGGCTCTTTCTGAATGCTAGTTCGTCGCAGAACCTTTTCGACGGCTGATGCTGATCAAACTCCTTCGATCGATGTCTGTCGACTTCTTCGGATACTCCAGATCATCAGCAGAGGTACTTAAGAGGTTGATGAAGTTCTTCCAAAGTCTGGTGGGCTCACGACACTCGTAGCTCATCTTCTCACTTCTCAAACCCTAGGCAGAAACCTTAGTGTACTCACAAAAACCCTGCGCCCACTCTTTTCTCTTTTCTT
>KE508489.1:0-11047 GCA_000441515.1 Elaeis oleifera | reverse complement strand
TGTTACCATTTGCCGAGCACTTTGCAGTCAAGAGTAGCTCATGAAGGGTATGGGTATAAGTGTCTCTCAGACCTAAGACCCCATGGTGACTTGTAAGCAACTCACTGTACTTTAATACCAGACCATCTGAGTTTCTAACTCAGTGATGGAAGGACACTGGGTGCAGTCGAGTACTTATCAAGTCAGTATATGAGTCAAGATGGAATTGACTCCTCTAAATTAGTAGGAGATATGCATCAGTGTATTTCAATTTAGTAAAATCTTGGTCAGGATAATCTATAAGATAGATTTGAAAGGTTGAAATATAATGTGGTCGACCAAATTAGAGTTGACAGTCAAACCTTAGGTCACCTTGAGCATTAAGATCAAAGGGATGAATTATACGATAACCATACGTCAGTAGGTTCTAGAATGTTGCTTTGCAATACTTCGACCTATCCAGACGTCGGATCACCATTGCTAGATGGTTACATCGATTGGTATAGAAACTTATTTCTATGTGACTGATTTAGGTTCGAACCTATAGGGTCACACGCATTAGAAGATTTGATCAGATCTGATAGCTGAAGAGTCCAATTAGATTGTGACTCTGGTGAGGAATCCCACTGGGCTTGGGACTCTGAAGGAGAGTCCTATTGGGACTGAGACTCTACTATTAATAGAAAATTAATTAGTAATTAGATTATTAATTGACTCAATTTGATTTAGTAAAGAGCTTTGGATCAAGTCTAATTGAATTAGATTCAGTTCGACTCAAATTGGATTTGATATGATCAAGCTTGATTACAAAAAAATTTGATCCTGATTCGGTCAGGATTTTGACTCAGCTAATTTTTAATTGGATTAGAAATTATTGAGATAATTAAGTTTCTAATTAGATTAGATCTATTTCTATCATTGTATTCAATCCAAATTTGATTTGGATTAGAATCAGATTAGAAATGAAGAGTCTTAGTCGACTGGGGCTCTATCCTTATCTCTTGCACCACACTTAAACCCATGCCCATATCTCCATGCCAAATTGAATTTGGCTTGAGCTTTTTGGCATCAAAGGAGTGGACCCAGTAAGGGTGGGCAACAATTATTGATGAGTCATAATTTCATCTCTTGGTTAATTCGAATGCGATCCGAATTAGAGATAAGATGAAATAAGAGAAAGAATTTTTCAAACAAGAAAAGTTGTTGGTGCCTAAATAATTTTTCCTTATTTATCTTGGAGAGTTCTTGGGTGTGTGAGACACCAAATTCCTTCTCCATGTAAAAGAGTCTTTTTGGAATTTTTGGAATGCTAAAAGTAGTTTGGCGTGGTCTCTTAGGCACCCTCCCTTGGATGAAAACCCTAATCCTTGCCTATAAAAAGGGTGGCCCTCTTCTTAGCGTCATATCAATTCCTCCCTTGCTGGTTTTATTTTTCAGAGCTCTTCTCCTCTTCCTCTCTTCCTCCTCCAGATATCCTCTTACTTTGGAGTGTCCAAGGTGTTTGAAGAAGAAGGAAGAAATCAGCCATCGAAGTTCCTTACAGGCTAGCACCTCCAAGCACCCTGATCTGCGCTAGTCTTCGTGTGAATTTTCTGTAGAGGTCAGATGACTTCATGTAGCTGTGAGTGATCTGAAGGATATCTTCTCTAAGTATTGGACTAGCAAAAAGATCAAGATCTCCTTGGTTTGATAATTGTTTCTAACTTGTCTTGATCGTATTGATAGATCTAATAGTTAGATCTTCATGGCAGCATCGATTAGGTCGATATAAGTTTTATGTTCAGATCTAAAGTGTATCATATTTCATATTTTGTTATGGCATGGTTGTTTAGATTAGATCTTATGTATGTGATTTAGATTAAGTAGTTTAATCTTACTCTTCCACCGTATAAAATTTGAAATTGCATGCATAGCACTACCTATATTTCCATCATCATTTCCATACAGTCATAGCTGAATAATGCTGTCCTTGTGGTTGCACAACAAAGCAACATGTCTAAATATGCTATAAGCATCTCTTGTGCACTAAAACAACCCCAAATCAATCTCCACAGTAAGCCTTGTAGTTGTATAACAAACTTACTATAGTTTTTGACATGGTATTGACTTAGTATGAAAGAAGGCTTGTGTAGTGATCTTAATGCTAAGTATCCCAAATTTAGATTAATTAATCTAATTGACCAGATAAGTGTAAGATTGGTCGAAGGCTCTCTGTACATTTGTAATGGTCCTAATTAAATAACCACTGATCAAGAATCACTTATCTTTGACACCAATTGATCAATCAATTTCAAACTTGATCAGCTTTTATTTTCTCCGCTACGACTTAATATAATTTTTAGGAGGATTTTATGGTCTCATGTACATCCTATTTTAATCATTCACAATGATGCATAAATATACTTAAATCATGATAACATAATTTAAAGTAATGCATATAAACATATCTCTAAGATAGATTAGGATTTGGATGTTCAATCGGACTCAACTCTTGGCCTGACTTGAACCAAACTGAAATCCTAGTTGATCACAATCAATACATGTTAACCTTTGATTGTATTTATCAAGATAGGCTTTGATACCATTATAGGGTTTTGATGGTGCAACAAAAGGCTCGAGTGTTAAAAATTTCATTCAAATACCCAGCACTCCGAAACCCTAACACCCAGAATCCCTTGATAATATCAATCAAAGCATAAATTAAATAAGTAGGATAAGAGGAATACCTATAATGCTTATTCTAGTTTCCACAAGGTGTCTAAATGTTTGCCTCCTAATGGTGATCCATGTAGGAGTCGATCCAAGGACAGTGCTTTTTCTTAAATCTTGCTTCAAGAGTTCTAGCCCTTAGAACTCGAATAGCCTCACACCGGTTAAGTTTCTTCAAGAACTTGACTTCTCCCTTTCTTGAACTCTTATAGACTTCCCAAACCTCTCTTTTAGAACTTCCTTCTCCCTTGTTGGGATCTCACTTAGGCTTTTCCTAAATATAGAAAGCCTTGTCCTAAACACGAGAGAGGAAGGAGAGGAGAAACCTTATCAGGATAGAACTCCGACCAAAATTAGAATGCTCTAAAACCCAATGCTCGTGAGCTTTTATTGGTGAATAAGGGGCATGTGGAGAAGAGTCATAACTCTTCTTCATGCCCATCTAGTGGTTGCAAGTCTGAGAGAGAAGAGCCTTCAAACAGAAGGACTCCTCAGAAGCAGCCAATCCTTCACCCATCACTGCGCGCGCACACAAAAGGGAATTTTTGATGTCCCTTCCACTTTCAGATAAATTTGAAAAATATCATAAATAATCATCATTTGAATCTGATTAAATGGCAAGATTATCAGGTGGGGACAGCCTCTTTCTACCCCTTGGTAGAAGGACTCTTCACACCAAACACCGAGTGACTTCAATCTCTCACGTGCGTGCCTTTCTTTCCAAGTTTTCTCCATGCCATATTAAGTCCAGAAAAATACGTCTCAACCTTTGATATGTGTGCCAGAGAGTGTAGGATGTTTGGGCTGCCACATGGGTCTTAATCCTAAAGCAAAAGGTCACTTTCCTTCTCACACCAAAGCATGCATGCCCAACAAGTTGGCGCGCTAAGAGTCCATCCTGTCAAGGACTCTATCATTTGGCACCTTATGGGGCTATGTAACACCATCCAATGTAGCCACACCCTAATCCAAACCTAAATGAGCCCATGGCTCAATTTGATTTGATCAGAAAGCAAAATTCAAAGCAAATCCAAATCTAATTCAAGGAGCTAGGGTTTTCACAAGTGCTAACATGCTTATCGAAAATTCGATTGGATCCAAAATTTCATTCAACCATATCAAATATGTCCTTGGTCAATTCTTTATGTGTATGACCCATTGGGTTTTACATTTAGCCAGTAGTAGGCTCAGGTGCAAATTGACCTAATTTGATTTGACTCATTCTAATTGATTAAGATCGAAACTGTGCTAATCCAAGTTCAGCAATTAAAACTCTTTCTAATTGATGATCGAATTATAATTCAATCAAACCTACAAGTCAAATTGATATCTAGCAATATATCATAACTACCCAGAAGATATAAATTTGATAAAATATTAAATATATCCTTCAGTGGCAAGTTACTATGAAATTCAATCCTTCGATCATCTCGCATTCTGAATATGTTCATGAGTATAGAATCATGACAAACTCAAACACATATTCTTATTGATTATCCATCAATCAATGATGACTCTAATAAACGATAGAAATCCTTTTAATCTTCATTCTACTTTGATCAAAAATTTTCAAGTCGTCTAGAGATGAGAATGCATAGGATGATATCTCCTCTTACTAAGAGTGATCAATTCATTGTTGATTGACTCACAACCTCCATACACACTCTACCATATCTTGAACATCATGTATATATCTTAATGCCAGCCTAAGTATGAATCAAGATATGGATTCATATACACAAGCTTTTATAGTGATCTCAGGTCTAAGGATCACTTGCATAACTCCAACTTAGAGAACCATCTTTTGACAAGCAAGTAGGGCTCTATGAGATGTTCTCTATTGGTGAGTCAATTCAGTGAACTCATTCTCTAATGAGCATCCATATCCTTGTATTAGTGTCTCACATAAGTGACTTGTGAAATCAGCCATCCTCTCTTTCAGGGTATACATGGGATATGCCAGTCTATCCGGAATATTGATTTCTGACTCAATGTTCCTACGACCAAGAATATTTAAGATTAGGATTTTAGGATTTTATGTTTCACAGGCATGAATTCTTCATGGTCCTAATATCATTACCTTAATTCATGGGATTCATCATAATCTTAAACACAATAAAATACAGCTATAATGATAAATCAATATCTTATTTTATTAATAAATTAATAATATTATTATATGAGTTGGAAGTTTATAAAGAAAAGTCCCGTCGCATCACTCATGCGATTGCTTTGTAAGGCACTCTTCTTTCATCCATGCTGACTTTGGTTAAGATTTTCTTGTTTAAAGAATTCTCCATAAAAGATCTTGGGAAAGTATCCTATACTTTGGGAATAAAGATCTATGAGATAGATTTAAAGGATGCTAGGCCTCTCACAGAAGATGTACATAGAAGAAGTGCTGAAGAGGTTCAATATAGAAAACTCTAAGAAGGAGTTGCTACCCCTTAGATATGGAATTCATCTCTCCAAAAAAATATGCCCTAATATATCTAAAGAGATTCAGCACATAAGCAAGATTCCTTATGCTTTGGCTATAGGAAGCCTCATGTATACAATGCTATATACACGATTTAATATAGTCCTTGTTGTGAGTGTCATGAGCAGATATCAATCAGATCCAGACTAGAAGTACTGGATAGCTGTGAAGAACATTTTTAAGTGCTTGAGATGGACTAAAGATATATTCTTGGCCTTTTGGAGGAGAAGGAGAGTTGAAGGTACAAGGATTTATAGATTCAAACTTTATATCTGATGTTGATTGATAGTAAGTCTACATCATGATATGTTTTTTGTGTAATGGAGGTTCGATGAATTGGAAGAGCTCCAAACAATCGATAATTGCAGATTCCTATTGGGATACGCCATCACATGATGATCCGATATGCATGCAGAGATTTCAAAAATTTTAAACATGTAGTGGAAGAAATTTTAAAAATTTTTCAACATCATTCTAAGACAACCATACAACATAACGATCCTTGTTATGTCAGAACAATCTTATATTAGAATAATATTAAAATAAATCTCTAATTAGATCTAATCTAATCAAGTATGCATATAGAGATCATATCTCAATATAATCTAGACATCATCATATGTACAAGATTAAGATACATGCAAAATAAAAATCTGATTTTACCTTTGCGCGGGTAGATCTTCACCGTGATCCGATGATCCATGGATATCTTTATGATCTATTGAAGTTGTGATCCGATGATCTATGAATGTCTTCAAGATCTTTTTGAAACTGCACAAGTATCTAACTTCTACATATATCCATACAAGGTTGATCTAATCAGGAGATTCTGATCTCATCAGGATGCTAGCTCTCTTATAGAGATCATTCCTTGGATTATCAAATCTTTGATCTCTTTTGATTCTCTTCTCAAGAAAATCAAAGAGATCCATAGGAAGATAAAATAATCAGATCTAATCTGATTTTTTTTTCTTTTCTTCTCAAGAGAAAAGAAGATCAAAGAAAGAAGAATAAGAGATCCCATCTCTTTCTTTTTTTTTCCATCAACTCTTGGATTGATCATGGAGAAGAAATCATGTCCAACTATTGGATATTTATGGAGGAGAAGATATGTCCAACTCTTGGACATCTATGGAGGAGAAAGGAGAAGAAAGTCATGTCCAACTCACAAAGAGGGAGAGAGAGGAAGAGCCCTTAACAACCAACCTTTGGTTGTAAGAGAGAAAAGATGCTCCCAACAACCTCATGCCTCCCCATGCTGCATGCCCTCTTTTTCTCTCCTTTCTTCAAGCCAATCATCGCGAGATAGATATGGAGGCGCCCCATGTTATCCCCTTTTAAATAGAGATTAGTTAGGGTTTGTTAGAGGTTGGATAGAGTCCTTAAAAGAGAAGGACTCTTCTTTTCATTGCTGCCCCACTTTTTCTTAACACCATAATTTCTCCACACCATATTTTTCTCCACGCACAAAACTTGGTTGGGCATCCCATATGAGGCATGGATAAGGGGAGAGAGTCTCAATTTGATGGGACTCTAATTTTCTAACTTAATTTCAATTTAATTTAAATCTGATTCGAATCTAAATTGAATCAAACTCAATTAGGAATTAAGTCCAAATCTTATTTAGATTAAAAATCAAATTAAATCAAATCCAATCAGATTAGATCTGATTTAATTCAATCTATATTTTATCAAATCAAATAATTAGCAAGATTTGTAATTTGATAGAGTCTCAATCCAGTGAAACTCTAGAGTCTCAGTCCAGTGGGACTCTTTTCGATCCTCCTATAACTTACTAACTCTTAACAAGTCCTCAATGTAACTTTTACATATAAGTCTAATCATCAATCAAATTGATAATTAAATTTTTTTGTGATTTAAAATCGTTATTCAATATCCAGATCAATCAGGACCTCTTTTGTGTATGATCCGTAGATTCTATTCTGTCTGGTAGTGAGATATATTTTGATCTTTATCCAAATATCATTGAAATTCTTTTTAATAGATTAGAATAATTCCAACTCTACTCATCAAGGATCATCGACGATCAAGATGATGCTCGACGAGTCTCATGATCCATCAGTGATACCTAGCAGTATGTAGTGGCAACATAATAGAACGAAAGTAATGAACCTCTAGGTATACTTATTGTGTGATTCAATTTTTCTGTTGTGAGTTCCGACTAGATAGAGGTTATGAAAACTCGTCAAACCCTATTACTTGTTATATGTAAGATTGGCTCGACTCGAGTTCACTTATAATTTTTTTTAAAAAAAAATTCAATATTCACACTTGCTTTGGTCAAAAAATTTCTGAACTCAGTTTCAATGAATCGCATAGAACTTTTTTTCTACTAAGATTAATAAATCCCATCTAGGTGCACATCTTATTCCTATAATGAACCTACTGCATCCAACATATATCTCAAAGCTCCATATGGCTAGGAGATCGAATTATGGTGTACTCAAACTACAGCAACCTCATTGTGAACAGTCGAGGCACCACAGGTTAAAGAACCATTCATACTACTACAGCATAGAGATATCACTGACGAGTGAGTAGATATCCAAGTGATTTTTCGTGTTGATCATGCTCAACACCCTTATTCCCTAACAAGTATCTACATTCTCGCTCAATGTCCCTACACTGTAAACTCAAGACTCATCTATCCATAAGAAAGCAATCCATTCATCAATCTATCTGAATCGATCACCATCTTCATGATGATCCTATGATCGGGAGCAGTTTATGAATTAATCACCAATGATACATAACTCGAATTCTCAACTCTTGAAAATATATATCATCATCTTGTTGATTTATGAGACAATTCATGGATACATACACTATATGAATGGTTATTAACTGATCTAAATAATTAAGATCAAGTATGAAATTATATCCTAGAAAGAATTAATGTGTTAGTCTGATTGACTTCTAGGACATACATCTAACCATTCCACTATGAAAGTTGAGTATATCGCTTCTTCTAAGGCTACTAAAGAAGCCTTCTGGTTCAAGAAGTTTATTGCGAAACTCGTTGCAATATCATCAAATAGCATAATACTATACCACAAGAAAATAATGCCATAGCTCTAGCAAAGGAGCTTAGATCTCACCAGATGTCCCAACACACAGAGCGATGGTTTCATCATGTCATTCATGACTACCTCGAAAAGAGCTACATCAAGGTATAAAGAGTAAACTCTATGGATGATATGGTAGGCCCACTGACCAAACCACTAAGTCAACAGAAGACTGAAGCATATCTTGAAAAGATGGAGCTTACATATATCGCTAATCGGTTTAGTATAAGTGAAAGATTATTAGATGTATACCCTAGAAATCAATCAGGTTGACACATATATTTATTCGAAGATATAATTTTATATTTGATATTTTATTATCAATGAATTAGGTTATTAACTCCATTCATGTTATGTATGTGTCCATGAATCATCCAAAAAATTAATAAGATGATAACATATATTCTCAAGAGTTGAGAATTTGAGGTATGTGGTATTGGTGATTGATTTTTAAATATTTTTGATTGATGGATCATCATGGAGACGGTGATTAATATGGGTAGATTGGTGCATGGATCGCTTTTCTTTTAGGATATATGAGTCTCGAGTCTACAGTGTGGAGATACTGAAGTGAGAGTGCAGTTGATTATTAGAGAATAAAGGTTTCGAGTATAACCAATATGAAAAATTATTTGGATGTCTACTCACTCATCAGTGACTTGCTTAATACTGTAGTAGTGTGACTAGTTTTTTGATCTATGGTGCCTTAGCTATTTATAATGAGATTACTGTAGTTTGACTACACATATACTTAGTCGCCTAGCTATATAGATCCTTGCGGTATATGTTGGCTATAGCAGTTTCATTGTAGGGATAGGATATGCACCTATATGAAATCTATCATCCTTGATAGATAAGAAAGTTAGTCCTATATGATTTATGAGATCGAGTTTAGAAGATCTTTACTGAGACTGTGTGAATAGTGAAAAGAATTTCCATAGTTTTCACATCAAAAACTTGAATCGAGTAAAATTGATATATGATAGATAATAAGATTTGATAAAAAATTTTATAATCTCTATCTTGTCAGGACTCATGATAGAAGGACTGTATCATAAGATAACTATACCTAGAGGTTCATCTATTTTATTCTGTTGGAATGCCACAACATGCTGTGAGATGTCACGAGTAGATTGTGAGACTCATGAGAATTATTTTGATGATCAATAATTCTCATTAAGTGAGTTAAAATTACTCTAATCTATTGAAAGAAATTTCAATGATATTATTGATGAAGATCACAATATATCTCACTATTAGATAGAATAAAACCTATAGGATCACACATAAAGAGGTTGCGTCGGATTAGATGGTTGAATTTAATTTGATATATCAAAGGTTGATAAGTCAAAGATTTGACAATATCAAAAAATTGACATGGTCAAACCCAAGAAAATAGGAATCCTTATGAGATAAGGATTTTGATATTGATCAAAGCCCATTCTTTATGAGATAAAGATTTTGATTTGGTTAAAGTTTATATCTCTGGAATTTATCCATTAAAAAGTGATTAACATATAGAAGGACTCTTCCTAAGAGATGGTGCCTCCTATTCCCACGCCTCACTTTTGTGCACAAAAGGAGAAGAGTTTTCGCATAAAATTTGGATGCCCCAAGCCTAGCCGCCCCTTTCCTTTCCTTATTGGAGAAAGACTCTTGGAGCCCAAGAGTTGGATGCCCAAGAGCTTCCTCATGTGACATACCTAATGCCCAAAGGAGTTTTGGTGACGCAAGAGCTTGCTCATGTTAAATAAAAAGGTAACGCCCCAAGGGTTGATGCGAACAAACCATCTCATGTTTTTCCTCATATCTCATGCTAATGCTCCTCGTGCATCTCTCCTTTTGTGTATTTTTGGCATTCAATGGCTTCACATGAAAAGAGTTTTCACACCACCCTTCAAGCCTTGGGATCTCTTGCATCAAAGATTTTGATGCGAAGAAATTAGATCTAATGCCCAAAAAAGTTCTTAGTAACGTCAAAGAAAGAGAGAGATGGAGTGCTGATTCCTTGAGAAGGGAATCAAGAAAGGGCTAGATTTCTTGAAAAAAAAATCAAGAAATGATGAGGAAAGGTTCTTGATCCGTCCATGCACGAAGCGTGATTTGCAAAGAGAAAAGGTTAAAATCCTTAAGAAGAATTTTCAACACAAAAAGGAAAAGAAATCCACCATCAAAGAGAATTTCTGTAAGGAAGCTAGTACACCAGTGAGATCAAATACTCTGATCAGATGATGACTTTGTGTGGATATCTGTACAGATTAGATACTTTTGTGGCTTCAAAAGAACTATGAAGACATCCACGATCATCATATTACGGTGAAGAACTATCCATGTAAAGGTGAAGATCCAATCTTTCTTTATTAATCTTAATCTTAACAACTATGAGGGATCCAGGGTTGATTCGAGATGAGACTCACATAATAATTAATCTAAAATTAATCTTATTTTCTACTATATGATTAATTAAAGTTTTTATTTGATCCTTCTGCTACACATATCAATCAATCCTTAGTTTCAAATAGTGAAGATAGAGGCAATACTTATTGATCGCTGTCGTAGGTGGTCAAAATAAAAATCAACTCAAACTATATAAATAGGATGAGTCGGGATCATCTCCACAGAGATTTAGGATAATTATCTTTTTTTTATGAAGAAAAAATTAAAAAAATTGATTGCAGAAGGATTAACAAGAATAGAATAGCAAGAAATCAAAGTGTAATTAATTATGAAGAAACAATTCAGAGAAATAATCCAGAAATTCTGAATCCATCATGCAAAGAGATTTATTTCTTTT
>KE508482.1:14914-26272 GCA_000441515.1 Elaeis oleifera | reverse complement strand
GTGTCTAAGGCAAGCTTAGCAGACCCTCCCACCGATCTCACTTACCTGACCAATTTGGTGAACTAGATTTTGATTAGATCGCTAAGTGATTTGAGTTAGCTCATGCCATTAAGGTTGATCAGTATGACTGATCTAGGTGCCAGTTCAATCAGCATAACCTAACTCGATTCAGTGACTGGGTGAAGTCAGTGGGAGGATTATGGTCTACTGATTAATCTTTTCTTCTCTTCTCCTTTTTCTAAATCGATTAAATTCTTTAAATTATTAGATCCTTAAAATGAGCTGGTTATGGTGATAACTAGATCATAACCTCCCATTAAGGTGAGTGATAATGGATCCATTATTTTTGATTGACATTGCAGGTGCCATCCGTCTGATGTTCTCTCTGAATGATGGAATTATCATTCATCATATGATGACTCTGATGAACAATCTGATGATGGTTGGGTTGACCAAGCCATCCTCGGGCCTGATCACTCATTAGGTAGAATCACTGAGTAGGTTCATGTTAATGGTGTGACCTAATCCGAACTTTCAGTGGAGTCCCATCGTCTACTGAAATAAAATCTAGGGCTAAATTAAATACTAAAAATTATTTGAAGAAATAATTAGTTGACAACCTACCCATAGGTGCATATGGGTTGACCGAGCCATCTTCGGACCTATATATAGTCGGTGTGGATTCTAGTATCTGCTAAGGATTAAGGTAATTTCTTGAATTAAAGGTAGAGGCTATCAATTCGTATAAAATAGTGGGAGGATCTTTAGACTAAAATTCAAGTCTTTAGGATTAATAAATTTATATACTAATTAGACTTTGTTCTTTCTTTATGTGTGCAAATATAGCCTCAAACTTGTCACTCTGATCACTGTTGGACAGTGAGAAGCTTATCGGATCGAATTTAATAATTGGTATCAAAATTAAAGATTGTCCTGGAGCATGAGCGGATCCTTTATGTGATAATGGATGGGCACCTAAGGAGCCTGCTCCTAATGCCCGAGAAGCGATCTGAGATACTTATTTGAAGTGGCTCAACAACCGCACCATAGTTCGTTGCATCATGCGGGCCTCCATGAATGACGAGTTCAGTCGAAAGTTTGAAGAAGCTCAGCTAGAAAAATACTTCAAATATTGAGGGATTCTTTTGGTACTCCTAACGATATTGAGCGGTACAAGACTAGTTGCATCATTTTCAATGCTCGGATGAGGGAGGATGCATTTGTTACCGATCATGAATTGTATATGATCGAGCAGATTAAAAAATTGAGCAAACTCGGCTTCCCTTTGCATGAACAACTGGGGAAAGATGCGATCCTGAACTCTCTTCCCAAGTTCTACCTACCGTTCCTCAATTATTTCAGAATGACGAAGCCTGTAGTCAACTATCATGGTCTATTGGGGTTGCTACAGACTTTTGAGAAAGATCACCAGCTCCATAAGGAGACAGTGAATCTTGTGAGAGGATCTTCTTCGGATAGTCATTGTTCCTTTAAGAAAGAAAAAAGATGAAGAATAAAAGGGTGCCTGGTGCTGGGAGTCAGTCCCAGAAACCTAAGTTCAAGGTTGATCATGGTGTGGACACCAGTCATCGTGATTCGTTATAGCTTGAATGTTGATAAAGTCTTTTATTTTGTAATCCTTTATTTGAGTCCTATAATTTTATTTTGAGTCCTGTAATGGGGTTATAATTGAGTCCTTAAATTAGATTTGCATCATAATTGAGTCCTAGTTCGAGTCAATCATTTAAGGAGTCTCATGGTCAACCACTTGGAGGCATACCATTTGAAGACACATGACCAAATGAGTGCTGCCCTCTCACATGTGTGCACTCTCTTCACGGTGATTTCAGATTTTCATAGCTTCTTCACACGAAAAGTCCATCGCCCTCCTCATCACATGCCATCAGATTATCGCCTTCTCAACACCTTCCTCAAAACTCGCGATCCATCTCCATCGCTAAAACCCTCCTCAACGTTACTCTGTTTAGGTTGTTAGGTTCTTCTTTTAAAAGGAGAAATAATGGTCTTGTAATCGATGATTGATTGGAAAAAAAAAAATTGTTTCCTCATCTCACAAGTTCTCTTCTTCCTCCCCCTCTCTATCTTCCTTTTTTCTTTCCTCTCTTCCTTTTCTTCTCATAAGTCTTGCTCAACAACGAAGTATCCAACCAATCTGCAGGATCCCAATGCATCAACCTGCAGGATCCCAACACATCAACCCTCCTTCCTAAAGACTGCTTCCTCCCTATGCCGCAATTCTTCGCATGCTTAGATCGAATCCCTTTGTTCTTGGACAACGGAAAGAATTGCCAACAACCACGGTCTGATTCAACATCCGATTCCTACCTCATCCAGAAGTCTTCATCGACGTGTTTGTGAGATCCCTTGCTTCTAAATGAATCTCTGAGTAGATCGTTATTGTAGAAAGTTAATCCTGTATTTCTTTATTAATTCGATCTAAATTTTTTAATTGTGATCTGATGCCTTAATCATGGATGATTTCTCAATCATCCACGATCTTTTTCTAGATCTAGGGGATTGAACTATTTGCATGCATAACAGTAATCTCTTCCTGATTTTAACATAATCACCTTTGTTATCATTGTTTGCTGGTTATCTGTTGTATTGTTATTAATCTTGTTGTTTGCATCCTCTAGAACTAGCCTTGTTTCACATCAGTTTGGTATCAGAGCATGGATAGATTATGGCTAAAGTTTTGTATTTAGATAGTTTCTGCATCAAAATCTGCCAACTGGCACCCTGCGCAGGGCCGACTTAAGGGTAAGGCTACCAAAGCCCTTGCTTTAGGCCCCACTTGTTTAGGCCCCCAGGCCCCTTTGCCATCTGTCTCTACTACATCCAACCATCCACCAGCGAGAAGATGAATGGCACCAGAGAGGGAGATGGAGATGGCAAGATGGGAGATGGCGAGACAGGAGATGGCCACCCTAACATCTATCAGGGCTGTCTTCTCGTCGGAGATGGCGAGATGGGAGTCACAGCCTCACAGGACTTGGGAGTGGTTCCTGGTGAGGAGGCAGAGGGCGTCATTGGTGGGAAAGAGTGGGTACCCGTCGGGGTCGTGGATGAAGAAGTCGGCAATCCGGATGATGGGGTCGCCAGAGAGCTTGCAGAGGGAGGTCTCGAGGCGAGCGAGGGTGACACCAGCAAGGAGGCCATCGGAGACACCGACGACACTGCCATCGATGGAGAGGATGCGGACCCATCTGAAGGCTGTGGTCTAGCTTGAGGGGCATCTTTCGATCTCTGATGGTGGACATTCTAGATTTGAGAGGCATCTCTAGCAGCGGCGGAGTTTCAGGCTTTCGGCAGTGGGGGGGTTTCGAGCTTTTGACGGTTGAGCGGTGGCAAGGAAGGTGGAAGGATGCGACAGTATTTATTTTTTCTCTCTAGAGTTGTGACACACATGAGAAATGGTGTGATAGAAGAATAAAGATGTCTCTCTTCGCTCATCTGTCTCTCTCCTTTCATGATTAGAAGAAGAAATCACGGCATCCCCAGCTCTCCTCCTCTCTCTCTCTCCTCGAGAGCTTTTCTAGGGTTTGGTCTGGCTGTCTCTTAGGCTTCATCTTCATTTGTCTCCATGGCATCGTCTTCGTCAGTGGTGGCCATGCCGGTGCCTAAGATCTACTTCAACTCCATTGCAAGGAGCCGAAATCAGAAGGTCCTTGAAGGAAGGGTGGCGACTCTGCTCCAACGAGTTCGCCGACCTCTACGATCGCTGCTCGTATGCGCTCTTTTCTCTCTCTCATGCTTTTGTCCTTTTTACATGTTTTATTTTTTCCACATCTGAATCATTCTATGAGTTGATTTCTGCGTTTGATCTTCTCAGACTTTCTTGATTTGTTGTTTGTTGCTTTTTCTCATGGGTTTCTGCTGTAATGGTCCAATGGAAGCACCGTGTGGTTTGTAAAATTTCTATTTTTTTAGTTAGTTTTGAGGTTTATCAAGGGTTTGTGGATTGTTTTATGACATGCTCAAGTTGGAGTTCTGTTGTTACGAAGAGGCTTTGATTTTTCACCGATTTAACTTTCGGTTGAAATCACTTGCTTTCTTTGTGTTCTTTGTTTGTTACTGTATGTTTTTGGATCTGATAGGCTTTGAAGTGAGTCAGTTTTAGAGATACAGTATGATGCAAAAAGTGAAATTTCAATAAAAAATTTACATAAATTTCAAAAAAAAAAGCCACATTTAGTTTTTAGCTTTAAGCCTTCCTATGTGTTGAGCCGCCCTTGACCCTGCACAGTCCTTAGTGGAACTGCGATTCCTAATTCCAGAGACCTCAAAAAATTTTCAAATTTTTTGTGTAGATTTTACGCTTGATTGTTAAGTGGGGTTTTAAATTTTATAAAAATCTAAAACTAATTGATCCTCAAAGATCCTTCTGAAAATTCTTACACGTCCTGATTTCTGCATCTAAAAACTGTTTGTGCATCCTTGGAAGAATAAACTTTTCCATCTATAGAAGAATTAAAAATTCATAAAATTTGATGATTTAAAAATTAGATTTGATAAGAAAGATTTCTACAAGTAGAAATCTGAAAAATAGATCTGGGATAGGTATCAGAGTTGTTTGTTAGTGGAAGGTTAGTGCACAAAATTCTGTAACCTGATCTATTTTGCACAACCTAAAGAAAAATAGAGTCTCACACCTCTTGAAACATCCAAAAACTCCAAGACTTAGTTTTTTAGAATCCTTACTCGATAAGAAATTTAATTATGCTTTGAAGACTATAAAAACTATCCTTTAAACCCTATAGCAAAATTTCAACCAGAGGGTTCTGCGATCCAAAAACAGAATTTTTGAAAGTCTGAAATTTTTCTGCACTTAGGAATTTTTATATTTGTTTGAACTTCATATTTTCATAACTTAGTTTCATTTCTCAATTTGATAACTTAGTTGTTACTGTTTATTTATTTTAAAATCAATGTTTGCATTTTGTTTGCATCGGTAAGCTATTCTAAGGGCACTCCTATCATAAGATAAGGGAAGGATTTCATCACCTTTCCTTGGCCCAAAACAACCACCCTCATGTGCATTGACCTAAGCCTAAGCTAAAATCAATTAGAGATTAAAAGATTAGGATTAAAACAAGTCAAGTTCAGTTGCTACGATGAGTCTTGGTGCGAGTTCGATCTACAGTTGACTCCGTAAGCTGGTGTCTAAGGCTAAAGGTACACGGCAAATGCCTAAGCGAATTGTGGTTACTTAATTAGGACCTCACGAGAGTGAGGAGAATCTCTCACAAATTTCACCTCTTACCTGGCCAACCCAAGGATTCGAGTGTTGGTCTACTTGTGCTTCGATTGATTTATAGTGATTCGAGCTTTTAGATCTAGAAAATCTCTAGAGTCGGTTATACTAGAGTTGGTTGTACCGCATGTCTACTAGGTCTGGAGCTAGATATCATCCAAAAAATTCAGAGTCAAGTCACAAAATGAATTTTGACTTTGTCGTAGCCTTTAAGGATATTACTGAGAGGCTAAATGCCATAGGTGGTTCAATCCAGGATCTGAATGCAAGAGTAGGGACCCTAGAAGAAGAAAGGATGAATGGCATGGAAGAACATGTTAGGAATACCCTCCCCTAGTTGACTACTCTAGAGAGCGACGTGACCATCTTAGTTTTGATAGAGGTCGCAATCAAGTGATCCGACCCCATCACGATCATAATGATCAGGATGAGAGAATACTTCAGAGCGTCAAGGTTGAAGCACCATGCTTTATGGGCCATCTGGATCCTAATAAGTACCTTGACTAGGAAGCGAACATGAACCATTATTTTGAATGGTACGACATGTCTAAGGAGAAAAAAATCAAGTTCGCTAAAATGAGACTTTTAGGTCAAGCTAAATTATATTAGCAAAATGTGGAGCGATTAACCATGCATAGGAGACAGGAGCCCATAAGTACTTGGGATGAGATGAAAGATAAACTTCATGAAAAATATCTCCCTACCTCCTATCAGCAGCGTCTTCTGGATCAATGGCAGAGATTGACCTAAGGTAGCAAGTCTGTGACTGAGTACATCGTCAAATTCGATGAATACCTTATGCGATGTGGTCTTAGCGAAGATCCATCTGTCACTTTGTCACGATTTAGAGCTGGTTTAAGGGATGACATACAGAGAGAACTATTTATGTGTGAGGTCTATAGCCTAGAACAAGCCTATCAATTAGCCCAGGATTATGAGAGATTCCAAAGATTGTCAGTAATCCGACAACTTAAGTCACGTAAATCTAGTATTCTTGATCTTAGACCCAACTTTAATTAGACCCCTAGACCTGGCTATAGTTAGAACTCAACCAATCATACCCTACCAGTTGGTTCCCCACTGAGAAAGGATGATAAAGGCAAAAGAGCCTTTGTGAAAAATCTGAGAGGTAGTAATTTGGGAACCCGATGCTTCAAGTGCAATGGGTTAGCTCACATCTCTAATCAGTGCCCATCTCGAGCTCTACACATTGAAAAATCCGAAGAAGAGAACCTTAAAAATTCTTTAGGAGATGAAGAAGTATACATAGCAGACACTGAGTTAGCCGAAGCTTATGAAGAATCTAGTACTTTGAAAGAAGTTGATCCTGAAGAGAGATTGGGCATAGTAAGATGCGTTTTAGCCCAGCCAAAAAAAATGAAGATTGGCGTAGAACTACCATTTTTCACACCTTTATAGGTCAGGGAAGTAAAGTATGTAAGATCATTATTGATAGTGGTAGTTTGTCAATGCTATTTCATCTGATGCTGTATCAAAACTTGATCTGACATCCGTAGATCACCCGAAACCATACAAAGTTGCCTGGATAGATGCATCATCCATCCCAGTTAGGCACCGTTGTCTGGTCCCTATTAAATTTCAGTCTTATCAAGAGAAAGTGTGGTGTGATGTTATGCCATGGATGTAGGAAGCATAATCCTAGGATGGCCTTGGTTGTTTGATCAAGATGCAACACTCTATGGTCGATCCAACTCTTGTACATTCATGAATAGGGTAAGAAATTATGATATATCTTTCACCCCCTAGAAGCGTAAAGAAGAATGATCCTTTAGAGTCCAGAGAAGAGAAGTAGAACAAAAGCTTATATTTAATTAGTGCAAAAAATTTAAAAAAGATTTAAGAGAAAACTCTTCTATTTGGATTCTAGCTGTTAAGGGAGTTAGCATGAAAGACACAAATCATCACCCTCAAGAGATAGCAAGCCTCCTTGAAAGTTTTAAGGATGTCTTTCCTAAGGATCTTTCAGATCACTTGCCGCCCATGAGGAATATCCAATACGCAATAGATCTTGTTCTGGGAGCTACCTTACCCAATCTGCCCCACTATCGCCTTAATCCCACAAAGCACGCTGAGCTGAAACATCAAGTAGAAAAACTCCTTAGGAAGAGATTTGTTAGAAAAATTTAAGTCGTTAAGCGGTACCTGCACTCTTGACTCTCAAGAAGGATAGAATTTGGAGAATGTGTGTGGACAGTCAAGCAATTAACAAGATAACGATAAGGTATCGATTTTTGATTCCCCGACTTGATGACATGCTAGACATGATAGCTGGATCTACTATTTTCTCTAAGGTTGACTTAAAGAGTGGATACCATCAGGTTAGAACTAGGCCCGGAGATGAGTGGAAGATCGCTTTCAAAATGAAAGATGGTCTTTATGAATGGTTGGTCATGCCATTTGGTCTGTCTAATGCCCCTAGCATATTTATGAGACTCATGACTCAAGTGCTAAGACCATTTATGGGCACATTTGTGGTCATGTACTTTGATGATATTCTTATTTCTAGCAAGACTGAGGAAGACCACTTAGAGCATCTCAGTCAAGTGTTCCAAACTCTTAGAACTGAAAGTCTATTTGCAAATATCAAGAAATATGATTTCATGACCACATGCATCATTTTCTTAAGTTTTGTTGTAACCTCCGATGGTATGTCCATGGACCCTGAAAAGATCCATGCAATTAGAGAATGGCTTGTACCCCAAAATATTCACGATGTTAGAAGTTTTCATGGTTTAGCAGCTTTTTATCGAAGATTCATTAAGGAGTTTAGTATGATTATGGCTCCCATTACGGATTGTATAAGAAAGAAGCCTTTGAATGGACCAAGGCTGCTGACCGAGCTTTTCATGAAATTAAGGATTGTATGATCGACACTCCTGTGTTATGCCTGCCAGATTTCTCTAGGATTTTCAAAGTTGCTTGTGATGCATCCAGGATAGAAATTGGTGGAGTCCTTAGTCAAGAGGGTCATCCTGTGGCTTTGTTTAATGAAAAGCTAAATGACACTAAGCATAGGTATTCCACCTATGATAAGAAATTCTATGCAATGGTCCAAGTTCTTAGATTTTGGAGGCACTACTTGCTTCCACAAGAATTTGTCCTATATTTTGACCACGAAGCTCTTAGGTTTCTCAACTCCCAAAGAATGTTAAATCCTAGACATAAAAAATGGGTTGAGTTTCTTCAGTCTTACACCTTTGTGTTGAAACACTGTGCCGGTGTTAATAACCATGCTGCTGATGCGTTCTCTCGAAAGATTGATATTTTATCGACAGTAGTCATTGATAAGGACCGAACTGCTAATGCAATCCATCAAAGAGTAGATCTTTATTGGCAGTGAGTGTTAAGATTATCGGCTTTGAGAAATTGAAAGAGGATTACGATGACTGTCCGAATTTTGAAAAATTATGTCTTCACTCCAACAAGGACCATCTAGAGAAATTAGTGAATATACCTTCTAGGATGGATATCTTTTCAAAAATAATAAGTTATGTATCCCACGTACCTCTGTCTGTGATTTTTTGGTATGGGAATTGCATGCGGAGGTTTGTCCGATCATTTTGGTAGGACCAAAATTATAGAGGCCGTAGAACATCAGTTTTATTGGCCAAGTTTGAAAAGAGATGTAGCCAAAATTGTTGCCCAATGTCGAACCTACGTTGTAGCTAAACAGTGTAGACAAAATACTGGCTTATACACCCCATTACCTGTTCCTGATTGTCCATGAAAAGATGTGAGCATGGATTTTATTTTAGGCTTGCCACATACAGCCAAAAAGAATGACTCTATTTGTGTGGTAGTGGATCGATTTTCAAAAATGACCCATTTTCTTTCCTGTTCTAAGTCCTCCGATGCCTCTAGAATTGCTCATCTTTACTTTGATGAAATTGTCCAACTACATGGATTACCTGAATCGATTGTGTCTGATAGGGATGTTAGATTTGTTAGCTATTTTTGAAAGACTTTGTGGCACTTAATGAGAAAAAAATTAAAATTTTCGTCAGTATATCATCTCCAGACTGATGGTCAAACCGAAGTGGTAAATAGAAGTTTAAAAAATTTACTTCGATGTTTAGTTGGTGAGAATATGAGAAATTGGGACTTGTTGTTATCTAGAACCAAATTTGCATACAATAGTTTCGTTAATAGGACTATTGGCATGAGTACCTTCGAGGTTGTGTATGGCCATCACCCTAGAAAATCGGTTGACCTCATTCCTGTATCATTGCATACTAGAACATCTGAAATAGCAGAATCATTCGCACAACACATTAAGAATCTACACAAAAAATTTATAGAGAAAATAAATGTTAGCAATCAAATTTATAAACAATTAGCAGACTCATACCGACGAGCCCATGATTTTACTGAAGGTGATTATGTTATGATTCGAGTTAGACCAGAATGATTTTCTTTGAGAATCGTCAAAAAATTGTATGCACGTGGAGCAGGTCCCTTTAAGATCTTAAAAAAATCAGACCAAATACATATATTATAGATTTACCATCTGATTATGGTATCAGCTCTACTTTTAATGTTTCAGATCTGATTAAATATAAAGAACCAATAACGATACCTAGTGATCCATTTGAGCCTAACTCATCCATTGAGAGCGAACCTCAATTTGAGTGTCCACAACCAAAATTTTCTGTAAAACATCATCATATTGAAAGAATTCTAGATGAGCAGGTAATTTCTACCAGGAGGAAAAGATATCAAAGGTACCTGATTTGTTGGCAAGACCGGCCTGAGTCCGAGGACACATGGATAACTCGAGAAGAACTACAAGAATTGATCCTAATCTACTCGAGCACTATCAAAGTCGAGGTGGCCTTTATTCGATGGAGTCGAATTCTCTTCAGCCTGAGAGAATTGGTATGGACACCAATCATCATGATTCGTTATGGCTTGAATGTTGATAAAGTCTTTTATTTCTATAATTCTTTTATTTTGAGTTCTGTAATTTTATTTTGAGTCCTGTAATGGGATTATAATTGAGTCCTTAAATTAGATTGTATCGTAATTGAGTTCTAGTTCGAGTCAGTCATTTGAGGGGTCTCATGGTCAACCACTTGGAGGCATACCATTTGAAGACACATGACCAAATGAGTGTTACCCTCTCACGTGTGCGCGTCCTCTTCATGATGATTTCAGATTTTTATGGCTTCCTCACACGAAAATCCATCGCCCTCCTCATCGCATGCCATCAGATTATCGCCTTCTCAACGCCTTCCTCAAAACTCACGATCCATCTCCATCGCTAACACCCTCCTCAACGTTATTCTATTTAGGTTGTTAGATTCCTCTTTTAAAAAGAAAATAATGGTCTTGTAATCGATGATTGATTGAAAAAAAAATCTATTTTCTCATCTCATGAGTTCTCTTCTTCGTCCCCCCTCTTCATCTTTCTTTTTTCTTTTCCTCTCTTCCTTCTCTTCTCACAAGTCTTGCTCAAGAACGAAGTATCCAACCAATCTGCTGGATCCCAACGCATCAACATATAGGATCCCAACACATCAACCTCCTTTCTAACGGCTGCTTCCTCCCTACATCATAATTCTTCGCATGCTCAAATCAAATCTTTGTTCTTGGACAACGAAAAAATTACCAACAACCGCGGCCTGATTCAACATCCAAATCCTCTCTCATCCAGAAGTCTTCATCGACGTGTTTGTGAGATCCCTTGCTTCTAAATGAATCTCTGTGTAGATCGTTATTGTAGAAAGTTAATCCTGTATTTCTTTATTAATTAGATCTAAATTTTTTAATTATGATCTGATGCCCTAATCATGGATGGTTTCTCAATCATCCACGATTTTTTTCTAGATCTAGAGGATTGAACTATTTGCATGTATAACAATAATCTCTTCTTGATTTTAACATAATCACCTTCGTTATCATTGTTTGCTGATTATCTGCTGCATTGTTATTAATCTTGTTTGCTTGCATGCTCTAGAACTAGCCTCGTCCCACATCAGATCAAAGTCAGGCAGAGTGCTTCTTTTACAAGAAGCAGGATTACTGGAAGAGAAATTATCCTCAGTATATCACTTTTTTGACCC
>KE508480.1:23607-37423 GCA_000441515.1 Elaeis oleifera | reverse complement strand
AATGATCGTGATTTGATCGAATTTATGGATCAATTAATTTATTGATTTGATTAGATTTAATTGAGATTATAGAAGTCAAATTATATTAGGTTCATCATATTTAATTGGATCTAATTGGTTGGATTTGAAGAAATCCAATTGGTTAAACCCTAGAGTCCCAAATGAATGGGACTCTCTTCCTTGCGCCACTAAAATTATCTCACACCTTTTCTCACCACACAAATTAGTTTTGTATGAGAAAATTAAGTGCTAACCCTTCATTTATCACCCATTAAGGATAAGATTTGATTGATTTTGATTTGAATTCAAATTGGTTTGAATTTCAACCTAAAACCTTATCCATATCCTTCCACACATCAGCAGTTTTTGAAGGTGCCCATTGTGTGCGACAAAAGGAAGTCTTTCTGATGGTTTTTCATGCCTAATTTTTTTGACCAGTCCCACTTTAAGTTATATAAGGGTGAGAAATAGTTGGAGTCAAATTAAAATTCAAAATAGTTTAAATTGCAACAAACTCCAGCCCTTATCCTGTCTTACCTGATTTGTGTGACAACCATAAAAAGGCCATAATTTTGTGCACCAAACATAGAAAGCTTTTCATCATAAGATATCAGAGAGAAAGAGTGGTGAAAATCCTTTTTTAGGGCATGAGGTTTGGGTGGGTTTTCTTCTTCTTTGGTGTGAACAAAAGAGGAGACCGTTCTCCTCTTAGGTGAGCGACCTAGAAATGTTCCAGGGTTTTGGTGAGAGAAAACCATAGAGAAGAAAGTCTTCATCAGATTTTTCTCCATCATCCAGTATCTCCCTCTATCTATCTTCAATATTGAAAAGGTCTGAGATGATCGAAAGAAGAGATCAAATCAGATCTGCCTTCAGAAGCCGACTACGCGAGCTAGCACTCCCACAGAGGGCTGATCGGTCTGAGGACTTCGTGTGGACCATCCGTGGAGGTCGGATGTTTGTACGGCTATGAGCGACCAGAGAAAACTTCTAGATCTACATTCTCAATTATAGAGTTTGACTACCCACGCTCAGGTATTGGGTTTGGAACTCTAGAAGTGGTAGATTAGATCTATCACTAATTACTGTTCTTGTTCAAATACTTGTAATTTTAGATTCAGATATTTATGCATATAAATTTATGTTATAAATCTATTTGTAGGAGTTTTAAGATTAGATCTTGTGTATGTATTTATAGATTAAATAGTTTAATCTAATATTCTTCTATTAAAATTTTTTAAAATGCATGCATGACACTCCTGCATGATCCTACAGAATCTCCATATATACCAACTAAATTTAGACTTGGTTGATGCGCGTAAGGGTGTGACCCCAATAGACTGCAAATGGGTCTTCAAGAAGAAGATTGGAACAGATAGCCAAATAGAGACCTATAAGACCTGATTGGTGATGAAAGATTTCAGACAAAAATAAGGTGTTCATTATCAAGAAACCTTTTGCCTGTAGCCATGCTTAAGTTTATATGGATTATGCTTGCTATTGCTGCATACTATAACTATGAGATCTAATAGATGGATGTCAAGACTGTCTTCCTCAATAAAAATCTTAAGAAAAAATTTATATGACTTAGCTAGAGAGATTTGTCTCTAGTGGGAGAGTAAATCAAGTATGCAAGCTAAATAGATCCATTTATGGATTAAAGCAAGCATCAAGGAGCTAAAACATCTATTTTGATAAGACAGTCAAATCTTTGGCTTTATCAAAAATATGGATGAATCTTGACAAGAAGACTAGTAGGAGTACTATTATCTTTTTGATCTTGTATATGGATGACATACTACTCATTGAAAATGATATCCCTATGTTGCAATCGATCAAAATATGACTATCATAAAAGTTTCTATGAAAGATTTGGATGAAGCATCCTATATACTTAGCATAAAGATCTATAGGGATAGATCAAAAAGAATGCTTGGCTTGTCCTAATCTAGGTACATAGATTTTGTGTTGAAGAGGTTCAATGTAGAGGAAGTAAAAAACTTACTTGCCCATGGGTCATGGCATACAACTCTCTAAAAAGATATCTCCTGAGACAACTGAAGAGAGAAATAGAATGAGTTCTATTTCTTATGCTTCGATTGTAAGATCAATAATGTATGCTATGCTATATACCAGACCTGATGTGGCTTATGCTTTAGACATTGTCAGTAGATTTTAGGCTGATCCCAAGGAGGATCATTGGAAAGCTGTGAAAAACATACTCAAGTACTTGAGAAGGACTAGAGATATTTTCTCATATATGGTGGATCTGATTTAAAACTAAAATGTTACATTGATTCTAATTTTTAATCTGATCCAGATAATAGTAAATCCATATCTGGGTATGTGTTCATCCTGTATGGTGGAGCAGTAAGTTGAAAGAATTCCAAATAGTAAATTGTTGCTGACTCAGTCACTAAGGTTGAGTACATTGCTACTAGTGAGGCTACTAAGGAGGCCATCTGGATGAAGAAATTCATCTCAGAATTGAATGTGGTTTCAGGGATTGAACAATCATACCTCTTTATTGTGACAATACTGGGGTAGTTGCTCAAGTCAAGGAATCGAGGTCTTATCATAAATTCAAGCACATCCTAAGACGGCTCCATCTCATTCGAGAGATAGTCGAAAGATGCGATGTGATCATGGAGCGAGTTGATACCAAGAGCAATATAGCAGATCCATTCACTAAGGCCTTGCCATTGCAGCGGTTTGATCGCCACCTTGATTGCATGGGCATCAAGTATAAAGGCGATTGGCTTAGTGCAAGTGGGAGATTGAAAGAATAATGCTCTATAAGCCAATCACATATAGGATACGATCGGGTGTTTTCTAAAATTTATCTTCTAAACTCATATAATTGACAATGTTATTTAATAAAATAGGTACCTCGATCATTATATGCTGCATCTTATTATTATTTTAAGAATATAATGAACCCCATAATTCTAGGCAATGATTTTAGGGCTGTGATGAGATCACGTCAGTGAGACCTAAATTCTTGATAGCCATGACCTAAATATTTTAGTCATTAGTTTATTGAGCTAGAGAATAATGATACAGTTAAGACTGGCATGTCCTATGTATACTCAATGATAAGGGTAGTTGATCTCACAACCACTTGTATGGTGACACAAATATAAGGATGTGGATGCTCATTGAAGAATGAGTTCACTGAATAAAACTGTGAGAGAACATCTGATGGAATCTTATTTACATGTCGCTGATTGTTCTCTAGTGGGAGTTATGTAAGTGATCCTTTAGCCTGAGATCGCTATAGTACCTTGTGTACATGAATCCATATTTTGGTTCACTTCCTAACATGATTCTCTAATCCTTATGTGGGTGTTCTAGATGTGATAAAATATGCATGGAGGTTGTGAGTGATCAATAAGGGATCAGTCACTCCTAATAAGAAGAGTGAACATCCTATGTGATCTCATAGGTCGATGATTCTGGAAGTCTTTGGCCAAAGCAGGATGATAATTAGAAAGAGATTTCTAATATATCATTAATTGAATCATCACCTTCTGATCAAGATACATATAGATAAGTAATTAAGTTTAGCATAATTTCATACCCACAGCTCATTTGGGATGTTGTTTGATTGAAGGATTAAATTACACGGTAACTTGCCACTGAAAGATATTCTGATAATTTTTTATCAAAATTTTAAATCTTTCAGATAGTCATGACATGTTGCTAGATGTCAATTTTAACTTGTAGACTCATTAGAATTAAAAAATTAATTTAAAATTAATTAGGAAGAATCCAAGTTGATTGGGACTCTTGAGCTGATCTAATCTGATCCAATTAGAGTTAGGTCAAGAGTTTGTGTCCACTGCTGGCTAGTTTGAAACCCCATGGATTACACACATTAGAATTTGATCTTGATCTAATTTAATTAAGATTTAATATAAATTTTAGGGGTTAATTTGATATGCTAGCACATTATGTTAACCTAAGTTCTTAATTTGATTAAGTACAAAGTGTTTGAGCTAAACTAGACCTGTTGCCTTTGACCTAATTGGATTGGGTTTATTTTAATTGATCTTGGTTTATTTCAAGTGTGGAAGGAGACCTCCATGCTCTCTAGGTTCCACACCCAAAAATAATTGCGGCCCACCCTTATTTGCATTGAGAAGTGGAAGAGTTCTTCTTTATGAAGACTCTTATCCATCTCATCGATTTCCTATTTTTCTTAATTATCACGCCAGAATTTAAGATGGGATTTATGGGGCATAGAAGAGGAGTTCTTCTGTGTGAAGGGTCTTCTATGCCACTTAAAGCTATAGAGAATTAATTCTCTGCATGAAGACATGAAGCGCCAAGAGTTGGCACCCTTTTGGGGTTCTTCACATCCCTTCTTATCCTGTTTATATAGGACATCCCATATAGATTAAGTGCTGAATTTTGGATGAAAATTAGAGCTATTTGGTGTGTTAAATGAGAGAAAAAATTTGAAAAAAAATCTGAGAAAAAGACAAAAAAGAATTGTGAGAAAAAATTGTAAGAAGGGTGGTGAGAAAAATAGCAAGTGTTACTATCTTGTCCTAGGGTTTGATTTTTTCATATGTTGGAGCACAAAATCAAATCTTAGATTATGATACTTCTAGAGAGAATTCTCTTGGTATGATCTTGATGGCAAAATCGAAGGCAACTGATCATTGGTACGATCATTCTTCAAGTTTGAAGCTAGCGATGTTCTTGTGAAGAAAAGACTACAATAGCATTTAGGAAGGACCTTGACTGACTTTCATGTGGATCATCATTGGAGGATTTTTATTTTGGAGTTTTATGAAGATCACCATCTTACTATATTGCTCATCTAAGGAAGTATAAGATTCTATCTCTTTGCATGCTTGATTTTGTTTTGTTTGACATCTACAAAGTGATTCTAGGATTTGAGTTTTGATTCAACAGTTTTAATTGTTGAAGCTCTTGATATGTATGTTTTAAAATTTTTAAAATTCACTTTTTGCTACGTGATCAAAATCTAACAGTTTGTGACTTTTACAATGTTGCAGTAGTGTGACTGATCATTTGACCTACGATGCCATAGTTGCTCATAGTGAGGCTATTGTAGTTTGACTACATAGAAATATATTCTCAATAAGTCCTTGTAATAGATGTTGGTGACAGTTGGTCTATTGTAGGAGCACGGTGTGCATCTAAAAAAGATCTATTGACCTTTGCAGAAAGGAGTAGTCCTATGAGATTTGAGAAGCTGAGTCCTTAAGTCTATAGTCATAGTAGTGTGATTGATAGAAAAGAGTTTTCATAAGAATTACAATTGGACTCGAGCTAATTGAATCTATCATATGACCGATGTTGAGGTTTGACAATTTTTTAATGACTTGCCAGTTGGTCGGGACTCATGATAGAGGGATCGAATCACATAGTAACTACACCTAGAGGTTCATCACTTTTATTCTGTTGGGTTGCCATTACATACTGCTCGGTTGCCACTGGTGGATTGTGAGAAATCACTCAGATTATTTTGGATCGACAATCCTTGATGAGTGAGAGTAAAATCATTCTGATCCATTGAAAAGAGTTTCAATAATACTATGATAGAGATTATCGTATATCTTACTACTAGACAGAATAGAACTTATGGGGTCACACACAATAGAGATTTCTGACTGATCAGATGGTTGAGTTGTGATTATGAATTGCAATAAGATTTAATTATCAATATGATTGATGATTAATCCAATATAAAAATTACAATTGAAAGATTCACTAAGTATTAGTGAATTATAGGAGAATCAATTAGCAATTAGATTACTGTCTGGCTCAATCTGATTCAGCTATAGGATTCAAATCTGATCTAATTGAATAAATTTAATTTAGATTGGTTTGAATTTGATCAGATCAAGCCTAATTAGTTTATGAGATAACCCAATTTCATAAGAAGAATAATTCCTACTTTGTTAGGACTTAATTGAATCAATTTTCTAATTAGATTAAGATTTAATCTAGATTTAATTGAGTTTCTAATTAGACTTAGAATTAATATAATTTGCTTGCTAATTAATCTTAAATTGGTTAGGATTAAATCAGATTTAAATTAGATTTAAATTAGCAAACAAATGAATCCTAGTTAGACTAGGATTTCTCCTTGGCGCCACCTCTCTTTTTGTGCCCCCTGAACCCAATGCCAAATATGATTTGGCATGTGGTTAGACCAACCCAAGTACCTCCACACCACCTCTCTTTTGTCCCTCTTTTGTTGAGATCAAATCTGATTTGATCTAGTTTTGATTGGATCAAAATAGAACTCCTAATTTGATTGGGTTTCATCTTAACAAACCTAGCCAAACTCAAACTCTTTGAAACCCTTGGACACCATCTATAAATAAGGGGGTTTATGGACATAGGAGAGCATCTGAAGACTCCTCCTGGGTGTGGCTTTTGGGTGTGGGTTCTCTTTGGGGGCATGAAAAAAATTTAGGGAGAATGAGAGAAAGGTTCTCTCCTCTCCAAGTCTTCTTCCTCCTGCACCTTGTTTCTTCATTCTTAAGATTGTCTTAGAGATTGAAGGAGCTCCTATTCAACAATCAAGAAAGCATTCTCTATAAGGGAGCTAGCACTCTAGAAAGAATGTAGAGCCTCTGATCAGATCAGGCCTCGTGTGGATACTCATAGAGATCGGGCATATGTGTGGCTACATCAGAACCTGAAGGCATCCACAGATCCGAATTTGAGGAGTTCTATGATTTAGGTAAATGATTTGATCATAATAATTTTTAATCTCTGATATCAGTTGCATTATATCTTATTTATCATCATATGAACTAGATCAATAGGTATAAGATTTTGATCTATGCATGCATAGGATTAAAACTGCTTTAATCTTGACTTCTGCTGTTTAAATTCAAAATTTTTTGAAATCTACATGTAAAATATCTAAAATTCGAGTTAGTGTAATCCTCAACCCACAACTCAAGACTTTCTCCAAAGATCAAGAATAAATCCTTAGTCTTTTCAAGTACTTAAGGATATTCTTCATAGTTGTCCAGTGCTCTTTATCTGGATTCAACTGATACTTGCTTGTGACACTCACAGTAAGGGCTAATCAGGTCATATACACAACATGGCATATACGAGGCTACTTATTGCCAAAGCATATAGGATCTTGCTCATTCATTGAATCTCCTCAGGTGTGCTAGGACATATTTCTTGGAGAGACTAATTTCATGTCTAAGGGGTAGTAGCCTCCTCTTAGAGTTCTCCATGCTGAACCTTTTCAGCACTTCCTCTATGTACATCTTCTGTGAAAGGCCAAGCATCCTATTCAGTCTATTTTTATAGACCGTAATTTCAAGAATATAAGATGCTTTCTCTAGATCTTTCATGAAAAATTTCTTGAACAACCAACTCTTGATGGAGGTCAGTATGGGAATATCATTTGAAAATAAGAAAATATTATTTACGTACAATACGAAGAATGTAATAGCCCTCCACTGACCTTCTTGAAAATATGAGGCTTCTTCTCATTCTTGATGAAATTAAATGATTTGATCATATCATTAAAATGAGTATTCCAACTCTGAGAAGCTTGCTTCAATCCATAAATAGATCTATGCAGCTTGCAGATTTCGTGATCTCCATCACAGAAAGTGAAACCCAAAGACTCTCCATATAGATATCTTCCTCAAGATATCCATTAAGGATTACAGTTTTAACATCTATCTATCAAATCTCATAATCATGATAAGTTGCAATGCAAGCAGTGTGCAGATGGTTTTCAATATGGCTACAAGTATAAAGGTATCCTGATAGTCAATACCTTCACATTGATTATAACCCTTCGCCACTAGCCTAGTTTTATAGGTCTCTATCTTACCATCTGTACCTATCTTCTTTTATAGATCCATTTACATCCAATGAGTACAATACTCTCTAATGGATCACACTAAGGTCCAGTCTTGGTTTGAATGTATTGAGTTAATTTCTGACTTCATAGCATTCAATCATTTCTCAGAGTCGATATCTGACATTGCCTCATCATAGGTCTTAAGATCAACTACTTGATTCTTATCTTCCATGAGAAACACTTCCTCTACATCCTCTGTAAATATACCTAAGTACCTTTCAGGAGGATGGGAGACTCTACTAGATCTACGAGATGGAGGAGAAACAACTACATCCACTGGTTCATAACCTGATCCACAGCTGGTCGCTCTTCAGAGACTTTCTCTTTGAGCTCAATTTGCCTCCCACACTACCTCCATCTTGGATAAATTATTTTTCAAGAATGTGGCATGCTGGCTCATAATTACATTGTGATCTTTTGAGATGTAAAAGTAGTATCCTATTGATTCTTTAAGATACTATATGAAGCGAGCTTTCGTAGATCTAGCCTCTAACTCGTCTGCCACTTATCTTTTGACACAAGTCGAATATCTCCAAATTTTGAGATGACTTAGACTCATTTTTTACCATGCCGTATCTCATATGGTGTGATAGGAATGAATTTAGAGAGAACCCTATTTAAAATATAAATGGAGGTTTATAGGGCATGTCCCCAAAAAAACATAAGTAGGTCAGTGAAGCTCATGATGAACTGGACCATATGTAATAGGATCTTATTTCACTTTTCTGATATCCCATAAAGTTGAGAAATACTAGGAGGAGTCCACTGTGTGACTATGCCATTGTCCTTAAGATGCTTCAAAAATTTTTCACTAAGGTATTCCACTTCAAAAATTTTTTAACTTTTCAAAAGCTTCAGACTTATGTCTCATACGAAACACATACTCATATCGTGAATAATAATTAGTAAAGGTGATGAAGTATTGATAACCACTCCTAGCTTGCACATCAAATGGCCCACATGTGTACCAGGGTAAGTAGTTCAGTGGCTCTTTTCTATGTCCTACAAAGGATAACTTAGTCATTTATCTTAAAAGGTAGAATTCACAAATTGGGTACAACTCAAAATTCAGTGAGTCAAAGATTCCATCCTTTTTCAGTTTGTTAATAATGTCTTCTCCAATGTAACCAAGTTTAAGGTGCCATATAAACTTGTGGTTCAGGTCATCTCTAGTTCTTTTGTGTCCTACGGTTTTCACTAATTGCTTGTTAATGTTTACAGATGCATCGCATGTAAATAATAAAGACTGTCAATTAAAAGCACTCTTGCAACCAATTTATTTTTAAATAAATAGAATAAAATTTTTATTGAAGTTGAATACAAATTCATTCTTTACTAGCACAAACATAGAAATCAAATTTTTGCTAGCTATAAGAACATAATAATAGTCTTTGAGAATCAACCTAAAATCTAACGATAACTATGGAGGATATATTCCATTACCGATGTGAAGGATCATTTCTCCTTTCCTCAATCTTCTACTTTCTACCAGACCCTATATAGAACTATAACTATGAGCACTCGATCCAGAATCTGACACCTACCTAGAAGTAGAGGAAACCATAAGGTTAGATTCAATAACGAGCAAATCAAACCTACATTCTGAAGGTGTGTCCATCTTTGTTTCTTCAGGCTCTCTAGGTACAGCAGGTAGTTCCTCTTCCAATGGCCATTAGTATTGCAATGGAAACACTTTTCTTTACCCGTAGTAGCCTTCCTTAGACAATCTTTTTCTTTAGCTTGCTCTCCTTTCCTTTCTTAACTTCTTCACAGGTCTTTTCTTCTTCCAACTAGACTTTTTCTTGGAAAAAGATCCTTGCTCCACAGAAAGAACAGTGTCAGTTGTTGAACTTTTCAAGGTCCCCTCATTGCTAACCAACATATTCATCAACTCAGGTCAAGTGTAGTTCAATTTGTTCATGTTGTAATTCATAACAAATAAAGCAAATGAACTAGTAAGGGACTGGAGGATCAAATCCACTTGCAGTTCTCTATGAATAGGAATACCTAGCTTTTCAAGCTATTCAATGCCCTTGATTATTGTCAAACAATGATCGTGGATGGACTTCCCTTCATGCATCTTAGGATTAAAGGACTTTTAGATACCTCGAAGCACATAATGTAGCTCTACTCACCACAAAACTCTTGAAGGTGAGTTATCATAGCCCTGATAGTAGGCATATCCTCATGTTGGCTCTACAACTCATTTGACATCGAAGCCAACATATAACATTTCACTTTATTGTCATCTTCCATCCATTTCTCATGTGCTACTGTCTAACAGGCACTTGGATGGTCAAGTAGAATAAGGGGCCCTGGTTGAGCATATAGCCTAACTTCTTTGAACTTAAGACAATTTTAAGACTTTTGAACTAGTCCTTGTATTCGAAGCTAACTAGTCAATTGGACTCTAGAATACGGGCTAATGGGTTGGAGGCTGATATGGTTCACTGCAAAGAGTAAAGATTCAAGTTGGATGCTGGTAATTGATTTTAAAATTATTTAAGAAGCTTTAAGAATAATTAGACTCCCACTATTTTTACGGATCTCTCACACTTTTTGTGGAGATACAGAAATTCCTATGCGACTTCCTAGTGGATACTGCGGTCCCATCAATATGGTGCACCTCACCATGCTTGGTAGATTGGGCCACACTTTATCGATGAGTGGACAATTATTGTGCAATACTTTTCAAGCACGATGCAGTGATTGGTCTCTATGTCATGAAGCCTACAATGTGCCCATTTTATTGACCCAATCCTTAATTAAGTCAGACCACCGTTCAACTTATAGGTAAAGCCATCATTAGGTCCTTCATCGTATCCGATTTATTGGGCCCAACCCCATCATTACCTAGCAATATCTCATGCTAATAGGGTGGTTGCATCTTTTCGGTGCAACTGAACTACTGTAATCAGCTGAGAATAATCAACACCAATAGGACATCTGCACACCTACAATGGTGAAAGACCTAGGACTTAATATTTGCGGAGAAGTTTGGGTTCAGGTCTCATCTAAGTCAGCATAATCTGATGTCCGACTAACTAGATTCGGGTCAGCAAAATCTCATGTCTGACAAACCTAGTCGGTATAGGTGATCACGAATAACCAAGCAATCTTATTCGAAACTTAATCGATCAAGTTGGCCAAATAAGTGAGATCGATGGAAAAATCTACCGATGCTTGTCTTAGACACCATCGAAATAATCAGGTAAGCATGTTTTCAATTAAAATCATCGATCAAAATGTCTTACTTACCTTAGACACCAATTGGTCAATTAGAATTGAATAGGTCAGTCTAGTTTTTCGTGCTCGATTCATTGAGACAAATTTGGTTTTAAGTCAATCAATTCAAATCAAAATGTGAATCGATGTAACCAACTATAACTAAACTCAACTTTGAGCTCCTTTTGATCTAATCCTAACCTACCATTGATTAGGTTCTATCAATTTCTCAAAATTGACAATGGATTCTAACTTGATCTAATCAATGACCCTTATTGTAGTTTAATCACTAGACCTAATTGTTCAACCCATACCCTCATGCATAACCTAAAGCTTTGATCCTAAAAATAATTTTAGATTAGATTTAAGTACATGAATTAATGGCTTATGATCTCAAAATAATTTCAAATCTAAACCTAATGTCATATATCACATATACGGTGTTTTGGATCTAAAATATATAAAACATATATCACATATATAATTCTTCAGATCTAAAACTAACATGGCATATATCTCATACATATATAATCAGATCTAAAATAATTATTAAAATACTTTAAATTACTTTTCAAAAATCTCATTCGCATCATACGTGAAGGAAATACTGGCAGTTCTATGCATATAATTTAAAATTTCACTACAGATCTTATTAGATTAAACACTTTAACCTATTTTATATGTATAAGATCTAATCTAAACTACCATACCAAGATCTATGATATGATCAAATATGAGATTAAGATCTAAAATTAAAATCTGTATCGATCAAATCGATGCTGTAGACTAGATCTAACCCTTAGATCTATCAAAACTAATCTAACGAGTTCAAAACTCATTACTGAAGTATGGATTGATGATCTCCATAATTATTTCATATGGGAAGGAGTTTCTTTAGGTTGCTCATAGCTGCACAAAGGAGTCTGACATCTACAGATCGTCCGCACGAAGAACGGATGCTGATCAAGCTCCTCGGGAGTACTAGCTCGCAAGGATCTTTGAAGGCTGATCTACTTCTTCTTCCTTTGATCTCTTAGACACTCCAGAGGAGAAGAAGAATCAGAGGAGGAACAAGAGAGAGGAGAGCTCTTTGGAGAAAAAAATTCAGCCAAGAACATCTATGGGGCATCCAACTATTGGACCCACTTTAAATAGTTGGGCATTAGGGTTCTGAGTCAAGAGGGGGGGGCGCCAAAAACTCCACACCACATCCATATGGGGTGCTCCATTTTTTCCAAAAATAGATGATGGTGTGAGAAAAAAAATCAGATCTTTCTAACACCAACAAACTCTTCAACGCACAAGAGGAAAAATGGTTTGGTGCCATCCTTCTTTCCAATTTAAATGGATCTCTTTTATTTTTATCTCCTTACCCTTGATTCGGATTGAATTCAAATCAGAAAAGAGATAAGATGATTGACTCATAAAAAGTGTCACCCACCCTCTTTGTGCCCACCTTTTTCACACCCAAAAAATCTCACGCAAAACCTCTTTTTGTGTAGAGAAGGCATGGGTCCAGGGCATATGCAAGAGAGAGTCCCAGGTCCCGGTTGGCTGGGACTCTTTGTTTCTAACTTGATTCCAAATCAAATCAGATTTGGTTTGAACCCATTGACAAGAAGGAACCTAATCTAATTAGAAACCTATCACCTCAAAAAATTTTGAACCCAATTAGGAATTAACTAAACCAAAGTTCTGATCAAATTAGGAACAAATTTCTCTTGCAATTAGGCTTGATTAAATCAAATCCAATCTAAGTCAAACTGAATCCAATTCAATTAGACTTGATTCGAACCTTTTTTCTTAATCAAATTAAGTCAATTAATAATCCAATTGCTAATAAATCCTTCGTTAACAATAGAGTCCCAGTCCAGTGGGACTCTTTTCCAGAGTCCCAATCTACTGGGACTCTTCAACCATCAGATCAAATCGAATCTTCTACGTGTGTGACCCCATAGGTTCGAACCTACGTCGGTAGTATAGAAATAAATTTTTATACTAATCAATGTGACCATCTAGCAATGGGATCTGATGTTCGGGTAGGCTGAAAGATTGCAAAGCAACATTCTAGAACCTACTCACGTATGGCTACTGTATAATCATCCCTTTGACCCTAATGCTCAAGGTGACCTAGGGTTTTACTGTCAACTCTAATATAGTCGACCACATTGTATTTCAACCTTTTAAATCTATCACAAAGATTATCCTAGTCAAGATTTTACTAAACTGAAATACATTGATGCATTAGCTCCTATTTATTCAGAGGGATCAATCCCATCTTGACTCATACACTGACTTGACAAATACTTGACTGTACCCAAAAACCTTTCATCACTGAATTAAAATTTAGATGGTCTGATACTAAAGTACAATTAGTTGCTTACAAATCAGCATGGTGATCTCAGGTCAGAGGGATACTTATACCCTACCCTTCGTGAGCTACTCTTAATAGTAGAGTGCTCCACAACTTGTCACGTTCGATGCAAATGTCTCCTATATTCTAGCTGTATGCCATATCAGTGTCTCCACACTCCTTGATCAAGAGGACAACTAACCTATATGGTACACAATGACCTATACTTGATATTGTTATCATCCTATTAACAGTATATCATTGGTCGCAAACATATTTTAAGGACTAAACAATAAATCTACCTTTGTCGATTAAATATAGTCCTAAGGACTTCATTACAATACAAGAGTTCAAAT
>KE508479.1:16772-27144 GCA_000441515.1 Elaeis oleifera | reverse complement strand
GGATCATCAGTATGACCCCTATCTCCCATAAGGAATATTTTTTTACTTCCTCTATAAGAATACCCATATATCTCTCAGGAGGTCGGGAGACCCTGCAAGATCTACAAGGTGGTAGAGGAACATCAACTACTAGCTTATGGACTATAGATTCCTAAGGATCTATAGCTCTTGGTTCTTCAGAGACTTTCTCTTCGAGCTCCACTAACGTCTCACTATCGCCATCCTAAATAAACTATTTTTTTAGGAATATGACATTTCGACTCACAATCACATTGTAGTCTTGTGGAAAGTGAAAGTAGTATCCCATGGATTCTTTAGGATACCCTATAAAGCGAGCTATAATAGATCTATCCTCCAACTTATCCGCCATCTATCTCTTGACATAGGCCGGACATCCCCAAGTCTTAAGATAACCCAGACTCAGCTTCTTACTGAATCATATCTCATACAGTGTGGTAGGACCAAACTTTGATGGAACCCTATTCAACAAGTGAATGGCAGTTAACAAGGTATGTCTCCAAAAAATAAGGATAGATCAGTGAAGCTCATCATAGACCTGACCATATCTTATAGGGTTCTATTTCTCCTTTCGGATATCCCGTTGAACTGAGGTGTTCCACGAGAGATCCATTGAGAGACTATGCCATTGTCATTAAGATAATCCAAAAATTTTTGACTAAGGTATTTACCTCTTCGATCAGATCGAAGAACCTTAACGGGTTTGCCTATCTATTTTTCTACTTCATGTCTGAATTTTTTAAACTTTTCAAAGGCCTCAGACTTGTATTTCATAAGATACACATATCCGTACCTAAAAAAATCATCGGTAAAGATAATGAAGTAGGTATAACCACTCCTGGCCAGCACATCAAATGGCCCACACACATCGGCGTGTACCTGGTTAAGTAGCTCTGTGGCCCTTTCCCCATGTCTCTTTCCTCTTGTGTTTCATGAGATACACATATCCGTACCTAGAAAAATCATCGATAAAGATAATGAAGTAGGTATAACCACTCCTGGCCAGCACATCAAATGACCCACACACATCGACGTGTACCTGGGTAAGTAGCTTTGTGGCCCTTTCCCCATATCCTATTAAGGGTAACTTGGCCATTTTTCTTGAAGGCAAGATTCACAAGCTGGATATGACTCTGAGTTAAGAGAGCCAAAGATTCCATCTTTCTCCAGTCTATTTATCCTGTTCTCTCTAATATGGCCTAGTCTATGGTGCCACTGTTAGAAAGGGAATGGCAGATTACATGCATGTATTTTAAAACTGTTTTGAAATCACAGCAAAATAAAATAGATTAACTATTTTATCATGCATTAAATTAGATCTAAAACTTTTCTAACATAGATCTAAGACATATGAAATTTAAAATTAATTGATGAGATTAGATCTCATACCTTATCGCGGTGGAAGAGCTCCGCAGCCAATGATCAAAAACTTGACAGGTTCCTGGAGCCGCACAAATGCCCGACCTCTACAAGTATCCACACGAGATCTGATCTGATTTGAGACTTATCTATCTCTTTGAAGTGCTAGCTCCCTTACAGAGAAGTTCTTTTGATGATTGGTTTGATCTTTCTTTAGATCTGGAAGATGATCTTCGGTCAAAAAGCAGTGGAGGTAGAAGAAAGGCAACAGCAGCGTAGCTATCTTCCTCAGAGTTCCACACCTTGTACCAATGGAGTTTTCCCTTCAAACTTGGAAGAAAGGATGCCAAAAAGTCTTTCTCTCACTCTAGTGGTTGGCCAAATTTATTTTGATCTCAAAATCTCTCTGGAGGTATCCTAAAGGCAGATCATTTTAAGGTGGCACCTGATAGAGTCCTGATAGAGTCAAACTCTAACAAAAATTCAAATTAAATTTTAGATTCAAACCAAAACTTATCCCTATCCAAATGAGAGAATAAGTGGTTGACCAAGATGTAGAAAAAGATGAAAAACCTCACATAAATCTGAAATTTGCATGAGGAGAGAAGGGGCATGGACAATGGGTGGCGCATGGAAGAGTCCTTCACAAAATGGACTCTAGGGTTTCGGATTGAGCCTCAAACCAAAATAATTTGGTTTAGACCCAAACACCTGATTAAACCTAATCTAATTAGATCTCTAATTAGATTAAATTTAATTAATTAAGATTTAATTGAACTCAAATTCAGATCAAATCAGAAGTTGATTCCATGGCAATTGAGTCATCTAATAACTCAATCAAACCAAACCCACTTCAAGTCAAACTAAATCCAATTCAATTAAACTTGATCTAAAACTTATTTCTCAATCAAATTGAGTCTAATTAGTAATCAAATGACTAATTAATCCTCCTACAACTTTTGTATTAGCTTAATTATCAATCATATTGATAATTATACCCTTAACGATTTATAATCATCGATCAATCATCGATCAATCATCGATCAGACAGAAAATTCTTTTATGTGTGATCCTAGAGATTCTATTCTATCTGATAGTGAGATACATTATGATTTTATTATAATATCATCGAAACTCTTTTTTATAGGTTGGAACAATTCCAACACTATCCATCGAGAATCATCGATCATCAAGATAATACTCGTAGGTCCCACAATCTATCAGTGACACCTAGCAGTATGTAATGGCAACCTAGTAGAATGGAAGTATAAATCTTTAGGTATAATTATCATATAATTCAGTCATTCTATCGAAAGTTTCGACTTGACGGAGGTCATGGATAACTTGTCAAACCCCATCGTCAGTCATATGCAAGATTGGCTCGACTTGAGTTCTCTTGTGAATCTCGTGGAACTCCTTCTCAGAATTCACTTTTGTTTTGGCCAAAGACTTACTGAACTCAGTCTCGTGAATCACATAGGACTATACCTTTTCTACTAAGATCGTAGATTCCAACTAAGTGCATCCTACTCTTAATAGTGAACCGAAACCCACCATAGCCAACATACATAGTAAGGACCCGAATGGTTAGGGGCCAAGTAGATGTACAGTCAAACTATAGCAGCCTCACTGCAAATAACCAATGCACTGCAGGTCAAAGGACTAGTCATACCATTGTAGCATCGAGAATACCACTGACGAGTGAGTAGACATCCAAATGATTTCTCGTAATGGTCACGCTCAGTGCATGTTGTTCTCTAACAACCATCTGCATTATCACCCTAGTGTCACCACACTACAGACTCGAGACTCATCTGCCTATAAAGGAGGTGATCATGCATCGATCTAACTGAATTGATCACTATCCTTCGTGATGATCTCTGATCGAAAGTATTTAGAAATTAACCATTAATAGTATATGTCTCAAATTTTCAACACTTTGAGAATATGTAAAATCATTTTTGTTAATTTCTAGGATAAATCATGGACACATAAATATGATTGAAAATACCAATGCCCTTTATTAATAATAAAATTTTACAAGTTCAAATACAAGCTCTAAAAATACAAATGTGTTAGCTAACAATTGACTTTTTAGGGCACACATCTAACAAACTCCCACTTGACCTAAAGTCAATTGGCCATAAACCTAAGACCCATCTTTTCAAGGTGAGCTTCGACCTTCTGCTGGCTAAGAGGCTTTGTCGGTGGATCCATCATGTTTTGTGAGGAGTCGACTCTCTGCACCTCGATGAACTGCTTCTCGAGATATTCATATATAATGTGAAATCACCGATCAATATGCTTGGACTTCTAGTGAGACCTGGGCTCCTTAGCAAGGGCTATAACACTGTTGTAGTCGCAGTGCAGTGCAATGGTATCTGATGACATCATACCTAGCTCCGTAATAAATATTTTGAACCAGAATGCTTCCTTAGCAGCTTCAGAGGCAGCGATGTACTTGACTTTCATGGTCAAATCTGCAATGATCGGTTGTTTGAAACTTTTCTAGCTAACCGATTCTCCATTACATAGAAAATACACCCCGATGTAGATCTTCTATCATTGATATCAGACATGAAGTCTGAATCAGTGTATCCTTCCACTTTTAGCTCTGAACCTCTTCCAAAGATCAAGAATAAATTCTTAGTTCTTCTCAAATACTTAAGGATGTTCTTTACAGCTATCCAGTGCTCCTCACCTAGATTCAACTGATATTTTCTCGTGACACTCACAGCAAGAGCTATTCAGATCACGTACAGAGCATGACATACATGAGACTCCCTATAGCCGAAGCATAAGGGATCTTGCTCATGCATTGGATCTCTTCCAGTGTGTCAGGATACATCTTTTTTGAAAGATGAATGCCATGTCTGAGAGGCAAAAGACCTCTCTTGGAGTTTTTCATGCTGAAATGCTTCAGCATCTCCTCTATGTACATTCGTTGTGAGAGTCCTATCATTCTCTTAGATCTATCCCTATAGACCTTAATACTCATAATGTAGGAAGCTTCTCCTAGATCTTTCATAGAGAATTCTTTTGACAACCAAACTTTAACCGATGTCAGCATGAGAATATCATTTCCAATCAGGAGGATGTCATCCATGTATAATACGAGAAATATGACAGCACTCCCACTGACCTTTTTGTACACACACGGCTCTTCATTTTTGATGAATTAAATGATTTGAGTACATCATTAAAGTGAGTGTTCCAACTTTAGGATGCTTACTTAAGTCTATAAATAGATCTTTGCAGCTTGCAGACTTTGTGATCACTATCACTAGATGTGAAACCCATAGACTGCTCCATATAGATATCTTCCTCAAGATATCTATTTAGGAAGACAGTTTTCACATCCATCTGTCAGATCTCATAATCATAATAGGCTGCAATCGTAAGTAAAGTATGGATGAATTTCAGCATAGCCACTGACGAAAAAGTCTCTTGATAGTCAATGCCTTCGTATTGACTATAATCTTTTGCCACCAGCCTTGCCTTATAGGTCTCTACCTTACTATCCGACTCAATTTTCTTTTGTAGATCCATTTACACCCAATAGGTACAATACCTTCAGGTGGATCGACTAAGGACCATACTTGGTTGGAATGCATGGAGTCAATTTCTGACTTCATTGCTTCCATCAATTTTTCAGAGTCTACATTTAACATCACCTCATCATAGGTTTGAAATCATTCCTAATATCCCTATCTCCCATAAGGAACACTTTCTCTAAATCCTCTGTAAGTATACCTAAGTATCTTTTCAGAGGATGGAAGACCCTATTCGATCTACGAGGTGGAGGAGGTACTAAATTTACTGGCTCATTATTGGGTTCAGGTTCTTGGACTCGACACTCTTCAGAGACTTTCACTTCAAGCTCAATCTTCCTCCCACTACCTCCATCTTGGACAAACTTCTTTTTCAAGAAGACGGCATGATGGCTCCCAATCACATTGTGATCCTTTGGAAGATAAAAATAGTATCCCATAGATTCTTTAGGATACCCTATAAAATGAGCCATAAGTGACCTAACCTCTAACTTGTCTGCCTGCTGTCATTTGACATGAGCCAGATATCCTCAAATCTTGAGGTACCTAAAAGATGATTTTTTACCATGCCATAACTCATATGGTGTGGTAGAAACGGATTTACAGGGAATCTGATTTAAGAGATGAATAGCAGAAACCAACGTATGTCCCATAAAAGATTGAAAGATTTGTGAAGCTCATCATGGATCAAACCATATCTAATAGGATCCGATTCCTCCTTTCAGATATCTCGTTGAGCTGAAGTATCCCTGGAGGTGTCCATTGTAAGACTATACCGTTATCCTTGAGATAGATCTAAAATTTCCTATTAAGGTATTCTTCTCTTTGATCTGATTGAAGAACCTTTATGGATTTTTTAGTTTGCTTCTCTACTTCACATCTAAATTCTTTAAACTTTTCAAAGGCATCAGATTTGTGATGCATCAGGTACATGAAATCATACTATGAGAAATCATCGATAAAGGTTATAAAGTAGAGATAGCCACCCTTGACCTATACATCGAATGGATCACACACATCAGTATGTACCAGGGCTAATATCTTAGTGGCTCTTTCTCCATATCCTACAAAGGGCAGCTTAGCCATCTTTTCTTGAAGACATGACTCACAAATTGGATAAGACTCGAAAGCTAATGACCTGAGAAGGCCATCTTTCTCCAATTTGTTAAGTCTGTCCTCTCCAATATGGCCTAGCCTTAGGTGCCAGAGATACTTTTGGCTAATCCTATCTCTAAGCATCTTAGACCTTACGATATTTACAATTTATTCATTAATATTAATATTCGTATCTTCATGCAAATGATAAAGTCCATCAATTAAAAAGGCACATGCAACATTTTTATTTCAAAATAAATTACACAGAAGTCTTTATTAAAATGAAAATTATAATTGTCCTGTACCAGCACAGATATAGAAACTAAGTTTCTACTAGCTCCAGGTACATAATAACAATCTTTTAAAAATAAACTAATTCCTAACGATAATCGTAAAGGATAAATTACGATGGCTACAGCAGCAACTCTTGCCCCATTGTCGACCCGAAGAGTAATCTCACCTTCCCTTAGCCCTCTAACTTCTTTCAGACCCTGCATAGAAGTGCACAAGTGAGCACTAGAACCAAAATCTAGAACCCAACTAGAACTTGAGAAAATCGTTAGGTTAGTTTCAATAACTAGCAACTCAAACGTACCTTCAGAAGACATGTCTATCTTCTTGTTCTTTAAAGTGGCCAGGTATGTAGGACAGTTTCTTTTTCAGTGACCTTCGACATTGTAGTGAAATATTTTCTTTATCGTTGGTCTTTTTTGGAGCCTGCTTCTTGGGTTTGCTACCGATCATTTACTTTTTTGCAGGCTTCTTCTTCTTCCAAGAAGACTTTCTCTTGGAGAAAATGTGCTCCATGGTTAGAATGGTACCCCTTGAACTTTTTAAGGTACTTTTTGGCTATCACCAATATGTTTAGCAATTCAGACAAAAGCTAACAATCTTATTCATATAGTAGTTCATGATGAACTGCCCATACGAATCAGAGAGGAATTGCAAGATCATATCCAGTTGTAATTTTTATCCATATTCATGCCTAGCTTCTAAAGCTCCTCAATGTCCTTGATAGTTGTCAAACAATGATCATGGACAGACTGTCCAACACACATCTTTGCTTTGAAAAGTCTCCGTGAGACCTCAAAGCGAGCCGTGCGACTCTGCTCACCATACAACTCTTGCAGATGAGTCAGCATGTCTTTGGCAGTCCTCATATCTTCATGCTGTCACTGAAGATCATTGGACATGGACGCAAGAATATAGCACTTCGCCTTATTGTCTTCATCCATCCATCTCTCAAGTATGACTCGTTGATCTTTGGATGGATGAGCTGACAACACAGGCGCATCCTGGTCGAGGACATGGTTCAACTTCTTAAAACTGAGAACAATTCTCAAATTTCAGAGCCAGTCCTTGTAATTGGTTTCGATCAACCTATTGGTGTCAAGGATTCGGGCTAATGGATTTAAACTCGACATGGTTAACTACATAGAGAAACAATTTCTAATTAGATGTTTTGAACTTATAAATATTTGTTATTGAGACTTTAATAACAACAAGGGCTCCCACTGTTTCTACGGATCTCCCACACTCCTCAGGTGGAGAAATGAAAACCTATACGTGATCAGTTTCTAATGAGCACTGCAGTCTCACTGATTTATATGCACCTCACCTAACAGTTATTGGTAACACACAAACCAATAAGTGAACAGCTCTTTATCCATTGCTTCACTAAGCAAGATGCAGCTAGTTCGGTCTCTAAGTCCTGTGGCCTCACCTAACAGTTATTGACACATTTTTAGTTAAATCAGACCCACCGTACACCAACAGGTGTAAAGCCGTCATTGGGACCCTTACCTAATAGTTATTGGGCCCAACCTTATCTCTACCCCGAGGCATCTAATACCATAGAGTGGTTGTACCTACCCAATGCAACCGAACCACTGTGATCAGTCGAGAATGATCAACACCAGATAGGCACCCGCATCTCTACAATGGTGGAAGACTGCTGGACTTAATATTAATTGAAGAGATTTAGGTTCAGATCTCATCCTTAATTAGTCATATCAGATATGACTAATCTAGTGACATAGGTGAGCTCGAATCATTAGCAACCTAAGTCAAGACTTAATCAACCATATAGGCCAGATAAGTGAGATCGGTGGAGGGTATGCCATTAACTCGATCTATGTGAGTAGCTGCCAATTAAAGATCACCAGTCAAACTACCAAACTTATCTTAGACACCATCGGTCAATAAGCATTGATCAAGTCAGCTAATTAATTCAGGCTCGAACCACGGAGCTAAATTAGGTCTTTTGATTTGATCGACAACATATGGCTGTTAGTCGATCTGACCAAACTTACAACTATTTGGGTTGGACATGAGAGATTAGATCTAAACCTAACCAACTATTGATTCGGTTTGATCAACCGCTCAAACTAGACCTAATTGAGCTACCCAACCCATTAAACCATATTTTATATAGTAAATTTCAGATCTAAATTTTAAATTTTAGATCTTTAATTTCACATCTTAATTCTTAATTAAGTATATTATGATCATGGGTTTAATTTAGATGTCGAAACAATTTCAGATCTAAACTATACTAGGTTTACATTTCAAACAAGGTGACATATAGCATTGTTTCAGATCTAAATTAAAATCACATATCATGTATGAAAAATCAGATCTAAAACTAATTAACCATGTATCATACGCATGCAAAATTTAGATCTAAAGAAAGATCAAATATGATTGAAAACTATTTTCAAAAACTATTTATCAAAAATCAGATCTAGATTTTTAGATCAATGATCTAAAATATTCATGCATCTCATACATGATTCAATAATTTTTAGATCTGAATAAAACTGAAATAAATTATTTAAATTAGAAATTAACTTTCAGATTTAAGATTAAAATCAGATTAAATATGTCTAATTAAAACTTGGCTCTGATGCCACTGTTAGAAAAGGAAGGGCAGATTACATGCATGTATTTCAAAACTGTTTTGAAATCGCAGCGGAATAAAATAGATTAACTATTTTATCATGCATTAAATCAAATCTAAAACTTTTTTTAACATGGATCTAAGATATATGAAATCTAAAATTAATTTATAAGATCAGATCTTATACCTTATCGCATGTGGAAGAGCTCCGCAGCTGATGATCAAAAACTTGACAGGTTCCTGGAGCCGCGCAAGCGTCTGATCTCTACAGGTATCCATATGAGATCCGATCAGATCTAAGACTTATCTATCTCTCCAAAGTGCTAGATCCCTTACAGAGAAGACCTTTTGATGATTAGTTTGATCCTTCTTTAGGTCTGGAAGACAATCTTCAGTCGAAGAAGCAATAGAGGAAGAAGAAAGGCAATAGCAGCACAACTATCTTCCTCGGAGTCCCACGCCTTGTACCAATGGATTTTTCCCTTCAAATTTGGAAGAGAGGATGCCAAAAAGTTTCTCTCTCATCTAGTGGTTGGCCAAATTTTGTTCTGATCTCAAGGACTCTCTAGAGGTATCCCAAATGCAGAACCTTTTAAGGTGGCGCTTAATAGAGTCAAACTCTATCAAAAATTTAAATTAAATTTCAGATTCAAATCAAAACTTATCCCTATCCAAATGAGAGAATAAGTGGTCAACCAAGAGGTAAGAAAATATGAAAAACCTCATACAAATTTGAAATTTGCGTGAGGAGAGAAGGGACGTGGACAATGGGTGGTGCATGGAAGAGTCCTTCACAAAATAGACTCTAGGGTTTTGGATTGAGCCTCAAACCAAAATAATTTGATTTAGACCCAAACACCTGATTGAACCTAATCTAATTAGGTATCTAATTAGATTAAATCCTAATCCAATTAAGATTTAATTGAACCCAAATTTAGATCAAATCAGAAATTGATTCCATGGCAATTGAGTCATCTCATAACTCAATCAAACCAAACCCAATTCAAGTCAAACTAAATCTAATTCAATTAGACTTGATCTAAAATGTATTTTCAATCAAATTGAGTCTAATTAGTAATCAAATTATTAATTAATTTTTTTACAACTTTTGCATTGGGTTAATTATCAATCATATTGATAATTATACCCTTAATGATTCATAATCGTCGATCAATCATCGGATCAGACAGAAAACTCTTTTGCGTGTGACCCCATAGGTTCTATTCTATCTGGTAGTGAGACACATTATGATTTTTATCATAATATCATCAAATTTTTTTTGATGAATTAGAATAATTCCAACACTACCCATCGAGAATCATCGATCATCAAGATAATACTCGTGGGTCCCATAATCCACCAGTGACACCAGCAGTATGTAGTGGCAACCCAGTAGAATGGAAGTATTAATATCTAGGTACAGTTATCATATGATTCAGTCATTCTATCG